>JAQISU010001248.1:275-22869 GCA_029339505.1 Unio delphinus | reverse complement strand
GAGAGAGAGAGAGAGAGAGAGAGAGAGAGAGAGAGAGAGAGAGAATATCATTAAACTCGCATATCTGTATCGTCTATGAACAATAATCTTACTTTTCTTCTGTGTAAGGTTATTTTGAAAGCCTTATCCTTGACGACTATAATCAAGGGGAAAAACTCTTCTAATATATGTATCAATATACGAGCGCGCACGCGTGTGTGTAAAGTATGCAACTATTATATATCTGCGTATAGTGTATGTATCGGCCAAGAGACAACCGAATATTAGTCTTTAATTTGTTACTAGAAACGTCTACGGCCATACCACGTTGAAAACACCGGTTCTCGTCCGATCACCGAAGTTAAGTAATGTTGGGCCTGGTTAGTACTTAGATGGGTGACCGCCTGGGAATACCGGGTGCTGTAGACATTTTTTTCCTAAAGTTCGAATATGGTTCAGATTCTTTAAAAAAATTATAGACTTTTAGTTCCTAATAGGACCTCCTTTTAACAAATGCTCATGATTGGATATAAGAAAGAAACAAGATCAGTTAATGGTTATTTTTTAAAATACATTCTGAGCATTGTTCTATTGTGCATTTAGAAAAAGACGCAATGAATTGCTATTTATGTCCATTTCCAGTTGGAAATCTCCGGTTAAGCAACAAAGGTCCGTAATGTTTGAAGTCAATTTCTCTAGTTTGGATATGTAAATTATGAATCAATACACTTTAATTACTAATTGTACACAACACATAAACGTAAACGTGTGTACATGGGAAACTGAGAATAGAGAACCGAATATTAGGCTTAAATTTGCTTACGTTTGTGTCTACGGCCATACCACGTTGAAAGCACCGGTTCTCGTCCGATCACCGAAGTTAAGCAACGTCGGGCCCGGTTAGTACTTGGATGGGTGACCGCCTGGGAATACCGGGTGCTGTAGACTTTTTTTCTTTTCTCTAAAGTAATTTTATCATTTGAAGCTTTTTTTCTGTAGCTAAATTAACTTGATTTTAAAAAATCAATATATCAATTTCTCTACTTTTTTTCTCCATTTTCTTAGCTCTTCAGTAATTCTGATCTTTAAAAACCAAGTTTAGGACCTGCATATCGCAAACGTTGCTTCGCACTTGTTTGCTCTTGTTGTTATTGTTGTTGTTGTTGTTTCTGTTGTATTAGGGTTTAACGCCATTTTTCAGCAGCCGATTGGCTATGTTTGGCGGCCAGTATTAATGGTGGAGGAAGAACCCGGATTAAAACCCCGGAAAGAGCCACCGACCCATGAGAAGCTACTGGCAAGCTTGATCACATACCCACATTGGCCGAATCTGAGACTCGAACCCAAGTTGACAGTGGTGAGATGGCAGTTATCCGTAACGGTGAGCGCTTTAGACCACTCTGCAACTCGGTGCTCCTGTCTGTTCTTGGGTTCGATCCTTAATACCGTTATATGCAATCATAGATGGCCAGTATTTCTTATTAACAAGTTTGGTGCAATTTTTCCAGTTTCCTTTACTTCTATGACCACAACAAACTGCCTCCTTTGACGATAAAATACTTTTGCAAGTGTTTTTTCATATATTTCTGATGTAGCCTCTAATGAAGATGCAATCCATGTCTTCCATTTTGGATACTTTTTTGTGGTATTTCTTATTCACATATTTGATATATTTGAAATGTATCAATTGTGGGAAAAATATTTATTTATTTATTTAATTATTTGACAAAAGAGACTCAGTCTTCAGGTGTGAAACTTGGCATCCCGTAGTAAATACTTCAAAAATGGTCCGTTGCCAAAATAATTGGGTTATAAAATTGTATTTTGATTACAGTGAGTTTGGATAACTGTAACCTGCTTTCACTGTTTGTATTCCCACGACTTTAATTTCTCCAAGCTACAAGAAGATATCATTAAAAAATTTGGATAGGATCCTATCTTTAAAGGAAGCTTATAGGCCGATGTCGCTTATTTCAATCCAATGATAAGAGAGAAAGAGGATTGATAATAATAATAATAATAATAATAATAATAATAATAATAATAATAATTCCAATATTGTCATGAATCGGCGATTTAAGTCAATTTCAGCTTTCGTTCTCTCTCTCTCTCTCTCTCTCTCTCTCTCTCTCTCTCTCTCTCTCTCTCTCTCTCTCTCTCTCTCTCACACACACACAAGAGAGAGAGAGAGAGAGATAGAGAGAGAGAGAGAGAGAGAGAGAGAGAGAGAGAGAGAGAGAGAGAGAGAGAGAGAATATCATTAAACTCGCATATCTGTATCGTCTATGAACAATAATCTTACTTTTCTTCTGTGTAAGGTTATTTTGAAAGCCTTATCCTTGACGACTATAATCAAGGGGAAAAACTCTTCTAATATATGTATCAATATACGAGCGCGCACGCGTGTGTGTAAAGTATGCAACTATTATATATCTGCGTATAGTGTATGTATCGGCCAAGAGACAACCGAATATTAGTCTTTAATTTGTTACTAGAAACGTCTACGGCCATACCACGTTGAAAACACCGGTTCTCGTCCGATCACCGAAGTTAAGTAATGTTGGGCCTGGTTAGTACTTAGATGGGTGACCGCCTGGGAATACCGGGTGCTGTAGACATTTTTTTCCTAAAGTTCGAATATGGTTCAGATTCTTTAAAAAAATTATAGACTTTTAGTTCCTAATAGGACCTCCTTTTAACAAATGCTCATGATTGGATATAAGAAAGAAACAAGATCAGTTAATGGTTATTTTTTAAAATACATTCTGAGCATTGTTCTATTGTGCATTTAGAAAAAGACGCAATGAATTGCTATTTATGTCCATTTCCAGTTGGAAATCTCCGGTTAAGCAACAAAGGTCCGTAATGTTTGAAGTCAATTTCTCTAGTTTGGATATGTAAATTATGAATCAATACACTTTAATTACTAATTGTACACAACACATAAACGTAAACGTATGTACATGACCCCAGATTGTGTAGATTTGGATTACAGAATAATGCACAATAGAATATTTACCAAAGAAAGACTGAAATACTATGGCAAAATTGATGATGACTTATGTCCAGTATGCCAGTTGGAAACAGAAGATTTATATCATATGTTTTTGAAATGTCCTGAATTAAGCTCTTTTATGAATTATGTTGTGTATATAGTTGAGATTCTTTTCAAAAATTGTAGAGTTGATGTTCTAAATAGCAACTCATTTGAACAAATGCTTATGATAGGTTATGAGAAAAAAACAAAATCAGTTAATGGTTACTTTTTGAATTACATTCTAAGCATTGCTCGATTGTGCATTTACAAAAGACGAAACAGCATGTCGCTATTGGTTAAAAGAATAGACGCAGAAAGATTGTTTCAATATATGACTAGGAAATACATATTGTACACTTATCAACATTACAAAGAAAAGAATCCGTCTCTGTTTACAAAATATTTTTTACGAGATAATCCGTTATTGAGAATAGTAGAGGAGAAATTGTTTATCCTATTGTAAAATTAATGTTTTCTAATATACCATTACAAACTACTATGTACATAATGAGATTGTTCTTATAACCTGTATATTGTATACAATGATTTTGTTAAATAAAGAAAGAAAAAAAAAAAAAAAAAAAAAAAAAAAACCGGTTCTCGTCCGATCACCGAAGTTAAGCAACGTCGGGCCCGGTTAGTACTTGGATGGGTGACCGCCTGGGAATACCGGGTGCTGTAGACTTTTTTTCTTTTCTCTAAAGTAATTTTATCATTTGAAGCTTTTTTTCTGTAGCTAAATTAACTTGATTTTAAAAAATCAATATATCAATTTCTCTGCTTTTTTTCTCCATTTTCTTAGCTCTTCAGTAATTCTGATTTTTAAAAACCAAGTTTAGGACCTGCATATCGCAAACGTTGCTTCGCACTTGTTTGCTCTTGTTGTTATTGTTGTTGTTGTTGTTTCTGTTGTATTAGGGTTTAACGCCATTTTTCAGCAGCCGATCGGCTATGTTTGGCGGCCAGTATTAATGGTGGAGGAAGAACCCGGATTAAAACCCCGGAAAGAGCCACCGACCCATGAGAAGCTACTGGCAAGCTTGATCACATACCCACATTGGCCGAATCTGAGACTCGAACCCAAGTTGACAGTGGTGAGATGGCAGTTATCCGTAACGGTGAGCGCTTTAGACCACTCTGCAACTCGGTGCTCCTGTCTGTTCTTGGGTTCGATCCTTAATACCGTTATATGCAATCATAGATGGCCAGTATTTCTTATTAACAAGTTTGGTGCAATTTCTCCAGTTTCCTTTACTTCTATGACCACAACAAACTGCCTCCTTTGACGATAAAATACTTTTGCAAGTGTTTTTTCATATATTTCTGATGTAGCCTCTAATGAAGATGCAATCCATGTCTTCCATTTTGGATACTTTTTTGTGGTATTTCTTATTCACATATTTGATATATTTGAAATGTATCAATTGTGGGAAAAATATTTATTTATTTATTTAATTATTTGACAAAAGAGACTCAGTCTTCAGGTGTGAAACTTGGCATCCCGTAGTAAATACTTCAAAAATGGTCCGTTGCCAAAATAATTGGGTTATAAAATTGTATTTTGATTACAGTGAGTTTGGATAGCTGTAACCTGCTTTCACTGTTTGTATTCCCACGACTTTAATTTCTCCAAGCTACAAGAAGATATCATTAAAAAATTTGGATAGGATCCTATCTTTAAAGGAAGCTTATAGGCCGATGTCGCTTATTTCAATCCAATGATAAGAGAGAAAGAGGATTGATAATAATAATAATAATAATAATAATAATAATAATAATAATAATTCCAATATTGTCATGAATCGGCGATTTAAGTCAATTTCAGCTTTCGTTCTCTCTCTCCCTCTCTCTGTCTCTGTCTCTCTCTCTCTCTGTCACACACACACAAGAGAGAGAGAGAGAGAGAGAGAGAGAGAGAGAGAGAGAGAGAGAATATCATTAAACTCGCATATCTGTATCGTCTATGAACAATAATCTTACTTTTCTTCTGTGTAAGGTTAATTTGAAAGCCTTATCCTTGACGACTATAATCAATGGGAAAAACTCTTCTAATATATGTATCAATATACGAGCGCGCATGCGTGTGTGTAAAGTATGCAACTATTATATATCTGCGTATAGTGTATGTATCAGCCAAGAGACAACCGAATATTAGTCTTTAATTTGTTACTAGAAACGTCTACGGCCATACCACGTTGAAAACACCGGTTCTCGTCCGATCACCGAAGTTAAGTAATGTTGGGCCTGGTTAGTACTTAGATGGGTGACCGCCTGGGAATACCCACAGGGGCTCGTATCGTTGCTTACAATCGACTGGTCCTACATATACTATATAATAACTACAAGGGAGGACACTTCTCTCCTTTCTCGCACGACCCATTTAAGAATAAACGCTGTTATTTCAAGCCACATTTCGCCTAGAGTAATAAATTGGGTATTGATATTTAGCTCAGACATTTGACTATGTATCCCTGTCAGCAGTTTGACTAAATATCATACCTTTAAGGAATGCCAAATCATTTTCCCACGGTACCGCTCGACACGTACCTGATCGCGCCCGCTTAATATTCAAGAACAACGCGCTGAATGGAATACTGCACTCTCATTGGCCAACCGAAAATTACGTACGCGTCTATTTATAAGTTAGTCCGGGAAATTTAAATTGCTTTATTGTCCAAAAAAAGCAGACGAAATAAGAATAAAATATGACGGAATCACACATTGTTTCATGGTAAGAATTATCAAAATGTGAAGACCATCTTTTGTTTTAAATTTATTAAACAATAAAGATCACAACTGTTTGCAAATATATATACTCCTGAAAATGGTATATGATTATATGATTGTTGTCATTACTATGTGTCAATAATAGAAAATGTAAATAAAAGAGATCCTCTCCGTTTCTGAAAAATCTTTGCAGCTTGCATAAAGCACCATTTCAGATTTAAGATTTAAAGTATGCATTGTTACATGTATCATTGTATATGACAATTCATCTCAAGAATACCCTTCCTTTCCTCTTATATTTTCAATTTAGTCATAATCATTTCTAATATAAATTATGTGAATCTTTTCTGCATTTGTTTGCAGAATGCAACAAAAATATCCATAAATGCTGAAACACATACTTCAGTGTGGGGCTTCAGTATAGTATTAAATAACTATATTTACAACATGTATTTTACAGATTTCTAAGGTTGTAATTATTTGGTACCAAATGAAGGGTGGTTAATCTGTTTGAGAAATTTCACATTTCCTATAGGTATTCCAGCTATATTGGGGCAGTGTTAGAAGTGCTATCCAACTAAATGCATTTTTAAACTTTAAGATTTTAAGCATAATATCTTTATAAAGTATTCCTTTAGTACACTAGATTACCAAAGTTTAGTTGTCATTGAGTCATTTCATCAGGGTCTTGGATCACATCTCAATCTCTATTTTGATGAGAATATTTTATTATAGTATCTTTTAAAAAAGATTACACAGGGGATACTGTCACAGCCTATGTACCATTCTATCAATCCATAATTATATTAATAAATGTACAGAATCTCCTTTAACACTGCTGAATATAATGACATGACATTATGGAATATGATTGATGTTCATCAGAAATACAAGTTTTAGAATTTTATATTATCTCTTATGTGGAGAAAAGTGGATAAGACACTGTTTTTCAGAATCTTCAAATTTGTATGTATCATAATTGAGAGCAATGATATTACCTTTATAATGGAATTTAGGATAAATGTATAAATAATGTATACACAAATTTTGCATGTTGCAAGTTTTAACTAACTCCATATTATAATATACTGAATGCATGTAGGTCATAAATATAACACTGATCCAAACACTGTAGACACATATTTCCATAGCATGAAGTTGCTCCCATTGACATAGCTGGGAAGCACAGGGATTTGCAATTATGAGAAAAAAATGAAAATTCTAATGCACTTACTGGTAGTACTTGAACTAATAAATAATGACATTGCCGATATTATTCCTTTATGATGTCACCCGAAAATCTATAGTCTGGACATATCCATTCCTCCTCCTGAAGTTCATGTTCATCTCCGAGCAAACCAATGCACTCATAATGATGCCATGTATCACACATGTCACAACAAACACTATCAACTACACAGTCCTCCTGACATCTTCCACATGGCCACTTAGTTGTCTTTGATTGTTTCCCTTTTCCCTTTCCTGTCTTTTTCTTTACTGCTTTTCTTTTTACTAATTTATTCAGGCTTCCTTGCTTTACGGAGGTGGAAGAATAATCTGATCTGTCTTTCCTCAACTGACTTTGCTTAGAACTAGAGCTTACTTGTGCTTCGGAAGAAGATTTTACTTTACTGTCTCTTCTCATTTGAATTTGCTTCCTGTGTGCTTCTTCTTTCCTAGCCTTAACTTTTAGCTTGAATTCTCGTCTAAACTGCAGATGACATTAACAAATACTTACTCACTACCTCCTCTTTTAACTTCTGAACATGTAGAGAGAAATATTCATCATCTTCAGTGTTAAAGATCTGTGACCACTGTTGGTTCAGTGTCTCATTTAGAAGAACCCTTGATGTTACAAAGTCATAAAAGCTTTTGCCATATAAATTTACATTTTCCACAGTTTCAAGTTTTCTGATGACCTTGTCTAACTCTTGGAAGAAATGAAAGGCTTTATCACATACACAGCACAGACCACTCCTTACATTTTGCATCTCTGTATCTCAGTCATGGAAACCTTATCTTCTGATGTTTCCATTAGGTCACTTTCATATTGGATGAGTGTATCTAACATTATTGCTTGGTAATACAGTTTGTTCACATAATCCCTGGAATTATTGCTGTACAAGTTTTTTCTTACAGCACTTCTTTTTCTGTGTCTAAGTGTTGCAACACACCAACCGGCTATATATCTCAATTTTGCTCTTCCACTGCTTGTATCTTCAAAGACAGTTCTATTGCGTTTGCTTTTAATGGGTCAGAGATATCAGCCACAAGTTTTGCTCTCAGCTTCATTAATATCCCAAATGCATCTATATAATGGTTCGGTTTGAGATCTGTGCACACAAAAAGCTGCGTTACATAATTTCTGTACTCTTCTGTACTGATAAACTTTGTGACTGCAGCATAAAATAAAGTCAATGTTTTGTTCCTGATGTTTCATTCTGAGAATGTACCCCTTAAGTCAATTTCATTCACATGCATACATTTTTTTCTCAATGATCAGTCATTTTATATATGGTAACAGTGTGAATCTCAATAGTTTATAAGTTCTGACAAAAGGGATATGACCCTTGCGTACAGACACTGACCTATGTGGACAAGTCATCTGCATGATTTTATTTGTCTCTAAATGGCCATTAATTCTATAAATGGTTATATGATGTGGATTTCATTGTTATAATGAGGTTTGCATAATAAGCATTATATATAATACCTCTTATGCAAATCTGTACTAACCCATTTTGATCATATCTGTAACCAACTATACATAAATCATAATATGTGTGAATGTTTATGCATATATATTACTTTGCATCCATCCCATCTCTCTGTCTCTCTCACACTCACACACATGTACTCCTTTGAACTGAGTCCAAGTTGTTGTGGATAACATAGTGTAAGACACTGAATTACAGGTGTGAAAATCAGAGAAAGTAAAAATATGGTATGAAATGAAGATGAAATTACTGATTGAAACATATGTTGTCTATTTCAAGTATCCTTAAACAGGAGTGTGTATATAATTTTTGTAATAGTTTATTGTTAACAACGAGTTCAAAGAAAAAAGATATTGTCACTGGTGATAAACTGATAATATCATTCCAATGGATGGTATCTCAAATAAAAACTGAGTGATCATTGCTATTCATTGATGCAAAATGTTACAAATTTAGGAATTTCAGGACTACATGTATTACTGAGAACTTAGTATATGTGTGTGTGTGTGTTGAAGTTTTTACACATATACATCCAAATATTGGTGAAAATGATAAACAGAACAGGAAAAAAAAATTCAAAGAGAAGGAAGATTTTTTAAATTGTGCTTTATCTTTTCCTCTTTTATCACACGAGGTCTGTTATTAAAATACAATGTTCAAATTACCTTCTGTTCATCTATGTACTTCTGACAAAACATAATGATGTGGAATCAGGCTGTGAATCTTCTCATAACTGATAAAGATTTCTAATCTGTCATGGTACACATCATTTGGCACAGGCTTCAGTTGAAAGAAATCACCAGAAACAATGATCTGAATGCCACCAAATGGGAAATTGCTTTCCTTTACTGTTCTGACCACCTTCTCTATTTGCAGAAATAATTTCAGAGATAGCATGGAAATTTCATCGATAAAAAGAGTGTCAACATTCATAATCCTTCTTTTAATATCTATCATATCATCATTATTTTTATTCTTATCTATCAAAATATCATCGGGAAAACGACCGTCCTGAATGCCTGAAAACTTGTGTATTGTCATTCAGTGCAACTGAGAAGCAGCTATACCTGTACTGGCTGTTAAGTAAACTGTTTTCTCTATTTCTTTCAGTCTTTTGCTTAAATTCTTAACTAGGAAGCTTTTACCATACTAGCCTGCCCTAATATCATGATATTGTGACCTGACATTGCGGCGTGTACGATATCCTCCATCATGCAAACACGTGCCAGCATCAGCAACACTTCGATCCAAGTGAAAACACCCGCCATATGTCAATGTATTTCAGCCAATCAAAAAATTACGATTAAAACTCTAAGCCAACATGCGTAATTTTCGGTTGGCCAATGAGAGTGCAGTATTCCAGTCAGCGCGTTGTTCTTGAATATTAAGCGGGCGCGATTAGGTACGTGTCAAGCGGTACCGTGGGAAAATGATTTGGCATTCCTTAAAGGTATGATATTTAGTCAAACTGCTGACAGGGATACATAGTCAAATGTCTGAGCTAAATATCGGCACCCAATTTATTACTCTAGGCGAAATGTGGCTTGAAATAACAGCGTTTATTCTTAAATAGGTCGTGCGAGAAAGGAGAGAAGTGTCCTCCCTTGTAGTTATTATATAGTATATGTAGGACCGGTCGATTGTAAGCAACGATACGAGCCCCTGTGGGAATACCGGGTGCTGTAGACATTTTTTTCCTAAGGTTCGAATATGGTTCAGATTCTTTTAAAAAATTATAGACTTTTAGTTCCTAATAGGACCTCCTTTTAACAAATGCTCATGATTGGATATAAGAAAGAAACAAGATCAGTTAATGGTTATTTTTTAAAATACATTCTGAGCATTGTTCTATTGTGCATTTAGAAAAAGACGCAATGAATTGCTATTTATGTCCATTTCCAGTTGGAAATCTCCGGTTAAGCAACAAAGGTCCGTAATGTTTGAAGTCAATTTCTCTAGTTTGGATATGTAAATTATGAATCAATACACTTTAATTACTAATTGTACACAACACATAAACGTAAACGTATGTACGTGGGAAACTGAGAATAGAGAACCGAATATTAGGCTTAAATTTGGTTACATTTGTGTCTACGGCCATACCACGTTGAAAGCAGAAGCAAAGGGTGTGGAGAGAAGGAAGACACGTTCAATGACCGCTCCGTGAAATTTGCAGTTTTATTCGTTTTCTTGACTGTTTTTCCGTTTAAATTTAATACAGGTATGTCAATGAGTTTTATGTGAGTTTGTATATATAAGTAAAGTTAACTTTGTGTGTGTGTGGATAGATTTATCCACCACACAAAAAAATATCTTTTTTCACAATGGATTCGGGAACCTGTCGTACTTCACATGCTGCAGCTGGAGTCGATCCGAATTCCCAGGTCACTAGTGGATTGGCGAGTAATGAGAATAGCATGTATAGTCGTATAGATGGAAGTGCAAGAGCCTCTCGTTCTTTTGGAAAGGAATGTACAGTGGTGATAGATGTGAAAGATGTCAAGAAGATAAAGGCAAGTCAAATTATTAGATGTGTAGAGGAATTAAGTGGAGATATGTCAGTCTATGCCGTAGTACCTAAAGGTGCAAATTTGTATGAGGTCACCCTACCAAACAAGGAGGTAGCATATAATATCTTGAGTGGAATTGATATTGGAAGTGATCACTTCGATTGTACTCTTTTATATTCAGATACTATTATTGTATCTATACTTCATTTACCGGCATACATCACGGATGAAGAGATTAGTGTGAAGCTAAGAGAATACGGAGTGCAACTCCTTTCTCCCGTTCAACGCAGATATTATCCTGGGACTAATGTAGCTGATGGTACCCGCTACGTAAGATGTAAATTCCCACAGCAGATAAAATCTTTGCCTTACAGTCTTAAATTTGAGACGGTGAATGGTCAGCAATACTACAGAGTATTGCACGACAATCAAGTAAAGGTATGTTCGAGATGTTTAGATCCGGGACATGTTATGAAAGACTCCCCTGATTTTATATGTTATAAGTGTGGCGAGCAGGGTCATGTAGCGAAGAAGTGCACAAGGCAAAGATGTGACAGTTGTGGAAGTTTTCCTCTAATGTGTACATGTAGGATATGCGACAAATGCCACAAAGAGGCACAATCATGTACGTGTCACAGAGAGGATATTGTAGAAATTCATTCGCAGGTTTATGATGTTACAAGGGAAGAAATATTGGAAATACAACATGACGCTGACGATGAAGAAGAAATAGAGAATGTAAAACAACATGATGAGAGTGGGGAGAGTGGAGAGGAAAATGACAGAAGCAATGTTGATGTGCCTAATGAAGAAATAGAACCTGAGGAGGAAGGAAACAACAATCAAACTATTAGTTGTCGATCGGTGACAGATTCAGGTGATGACAGGATGGTGGTTGAAGACACTATTAAAGTAACAAACGATACAAAGAATTGTAATGAAAACGGTACTAATGTAGACGATTTCAAAGTGGCAAAAAGGAGGAGGAGAAGGTATAATCCAGTACCTAACATGAAAATGAATAGCATGCGACGAACACCTATTACGAAATGATAAAGCATTTAACAATATCTAATATTTTCAATAGACTCATCATTATCATGGCTTTAAATATTATATCTCTAAATGTAAATGGCTTGCGAGATTTGACTAAATTAAAGTCCGTTTTAGAAATATTTAAAGAGAAAAGAGGCCATATTTTATTATTGCAAGAAACCTTTTGGGATGATGAGTTTGCTGAAAGTATCAGAGAAAATGAAATTTGGAATGGTGATATATTTTATAGTAATGCTGACAATAAGAGGGCAGGTGTTGCTGTTTTGGTAGTGAGAGAATTAAAAAATCAGGTGACACAAGAAATGATTGAAAAGGGTAGACTTTTACATCTTAAAATAGTTATTGAAGATACAGTGATAGATTTAATTAATATATATGCTCCAAATGTTGTGAAGGAAAGGTATGACTTTTTCATGAAACTTAAAACATATTTACATAGTAATACTAGTGAAAACACTATCTTGGCTGGTGACTTTAATACATCTTTAACAGGAATTGATTGGCATAACAAAACCCTACATATTGATAATATAGCTGTTCGTGAGCTTTATAAAATTATTTTTGATAGAAATATTTCCGATGTATGGAGATCACGAAATCCTGGCACTCGTATTTTCTCCAGAAAACAAGTTGTACAAGGCGAAATAAAGCAGAGTAGGATAGATTATTTTTTGATTTCCTCAAAATTGCACCCCAGTGTGCAAAACATCTATTATGCAGATACATCCTTTAGCGATCATTCGTTCGTTTACCTTAAACTAAATACATGTAAAGTGGAAACAGGTCCTGGATTATGGATACTAAATAACAATGTTCTTTGTGAGGAAGATTATGTAAAGAGAGTGAAATCAATTCTTTCCGAGGCAAAAACTGAAGAAATGTATTTCAGTGAACCACTCATTTGGTGGGATAATGTAAAATACAAAATCAAAAAATTTTCCCAAGTTTACTGTACAAGAAGAAATAAGGGTAGATTGCAAGAATATTTTAGATTGCAAAATAATTTAAAATCATTTTCAGAAAAAGTTGCCAATAAAGAATTATATAATATTAACAAATATGAAGAACTAAAACATCAGTTAAGTGACTACGAAACTGAATTGTGTCGGGGTGCTATATTGAGATCTAAGGCGAAATGGGCGATTGAAAGCGATAGAAATACTAAATACTTTCTTAATCTTGAAAAATCTCGACACAAGAAAAATGTAATCAATGAATTGATTGATGACAACGAGGTAGTTATTTCAAATACAACTGAAATCTTAGATGAAATACATCAATTTTATAGTCATTTATATTCTTCTGTAAGTATTGACGATTATTGTACAGATTCACTTTTAAATTTTATAAACTGTTCTGTATCTAATGAGGATAAAGATATGTGTGATGACATAATAACAGGTGACGAATTACATACAGCTATAACCGATATGACAAAAAACAAAAGCCCGGGCCCGGACGGATTGACAGTAGAGTGGTATTGTAAATTTTATGATTGTATATATGATATTCTGTTGCACATTTTTCAGTGTGTTAATAATGACAATATTATGTCGAGATCAATGAGATTTGGGGTTATATCGCTTATCTATAAAAACAAAGGAGATAATAGAAGGTTAAAAAATTGGCGCCCTATAAGTCTACTTAATGTAGATTATAAAATTTTGGCAAGGATTCTGTCTGCACGTTTAAAAAGGGTATTGCCCAAAATTATATCTGTAACTCAGACATGTTGTATAGTTGGGAGAGATATTGCTGATACTATAGTTACTGTAAGAGATCTTATAGATATGGCTGAGAGGGACAATCTTGAAGGATATATCTTAAGAATTGATCAAGAAAAAGCGTTTGACAGAGTGAGCCACTCATATTTAATTTCTGTCTTACGAAGGTTCGGGTTTGGTGACAATTTTATTAAGTGGATAAAGATATTTTATACGGAAATTAAAAGCAGTGTTAAATGCAATGGGCATCTAACGAAACCCTTTCTAATAAAAAATTCTGTTCGACAAGGTTGTCCTATATCAGCAATGTTATATGTATTAGTAGCAGAACCGTTAGGGTTAGCTATCAAAGCAAATCCTTATATCAAAGGTATTCCAATCCCACTATCGAGTAATACAAGCAAAGTCTTTCAACATGCAGATGACACAACCTTAACATTAGCGGACACACAATCCATTCATCAATCTTTCAATGTACTTGACTTGTATTGTAAAGGATCTGGTGCAAAAGTGAACAAAGAAAAAACAGAACTTCTTTGTATTGGGTCTGGCAAACTCTCTGATAATTATTGCAAGCAATTACAAATTCAAATTTGTGATCAAGTCATCTTAATTTTAGGAGCTTATGTTGGAAAATGTGCAAAGTTATGTGAGCAACTTAACTGGAATGATAGATTGTCTAAAATTAAAACCTTACTGCAAATGTGGACACAGAGATATCTGACAATACAAGGAAAGGTTGCAGTGGTTAATACCTTATTAGTTTCCAGAATATGGTACATAGTGTCAGTTCAGCCTCTACCGGATACGATTGTTGATGAATTGAAGCAATTATTTCTCAAATTTATCTGGTCAGGAAAGTCCCATTTGGTTCACTATTATACCATAATTGGTGAAAAGCAGAACGGCGGACTACAATTAACAGATGTAAAGATGAAAATGTATGCATTCAGACTAAAATTTTTAAAACGATACTTTGATGTGAATTGCCATGCTATGTGGAAAACTACCCTTGATTACTTTTTATCTACTGTTATGAACATGAAGTTAACGAAAGATTTGTTTAACATGTCCTTAAACAAGCAACAATTGAATACCCTCCCTATATTCTATAGAGAATCCGTTATTGAGAATAGTAGAGGAGAAATTGTTTATCCTATTGTAAAATTAATGTTTTCTAATATACCATTACAAACTACTATGTACATAATGAGATTGTTCTTATAACCTGTATATTGTATACAATGATTTTGTTAAATAAAGAAAGAAAAAAAAAAAAAAAACCGGTTCTCGTCCGATCACCGAAGTTAAGCAACGTCGGGCCCGGTTAGTACTTGGATGGGTGACCGCCTGGGAATACCGGGTGCTGTAGACTTTTTTTTCTTTTCTCTAAAGTAATTTTATCATTTGAAGCTTTTTTCCTGTAGCTAAATTAACTTGATTTTAAAAAATCAATATATCAATTTCTCTACTTTTTTTCTCCATTTTCTTAGCTCTTCAGTAATTCTGATCTTTAAAAACCAAGTTTAGGACCTGCATATCGCAAACGTTGCTTCGCACTTGTTTGCTCTTGTTGTTATTGTTGTTGTTGTTGTTTCTGTTGTATTAGGGTTTAACGCCATTTTTCAGCAGCCGATCGGCTATGTTTGGCGGCCAGTATTAATGGTGGAGGAAGAACCCGGATTAAAATCCCGGAAAGAGCCACCGACCCATGAGAAGCTACTGGCAAGCTTGATCACATACCCACATTGGCCGAATCTGAGACTCGAACCCAAGTTGACAGTGGTGAGATGGCAGTTATCCGTAACGGTGAGCGCTTTAGACCACTCTGCAACTCGGTGCTCCTGTCTGTTCTTGGGTTCGATCCTTAATACCGTTATATGCAATCATAGATGGCCAGTATTTCTTATTAACAAGTTTGGTGCAATTTCTCCAGTTTCCTTTACTTCTATGACCACAACAAACTGCCTCCTTTGACGATAAAATACTTTTGCAAGTGTTTTTTCATATATTTCTGATGTAGCCTCTAATGAAGATGCAATCCATGTCTTCCATTTTGGATACTTTTTTGTGGTATTTCTTATTCACATATTTGATATATTTGAAATGTATCAATTGTGGGAAAAATATTTATTTATTTATTTAATTATTTGACAAAAGAGACTCAGTCTTCAGGTGTGAAACTTGGCATCCCGTAGTAAATACTTCAAAAATGGTCCGTTGCCAAAATAATTGGGTTATAAAATTGTATTTTGATTACAGTGAGTTTGGATAGCTGTAACCTGCTTTCACTGTTTGTATTCCCACGACTTTAATTTCTCCAAGCTACAAGAAGATATCATTAAAAAATTTGGATAGGATCCTATCTTTAAAGGAAGCTTATAGGCCGATGTCGCTTATTTCAATCCAATGATAAGAGAGAAAGAGGATTGATAATAATAATAATAATAATAATAATAATAATAATAATAATAATAATTCCAATATTGTCATGAATCGGCGATTTAAGTCAATTTCAGCTTTCGTTCTCTCTCTCCCTCTCTCTCTCTCTGTCTCTCTCTCTCTCTCTGTCACACACACACAAGAGAGAGAGAGAGAGAGAGAGAGAGAGAGAGAGAGAGAGAGAGAGAGAGAGAGAGAGAGAGAGAGAATATCATTAAACTCGCATATCTGTATCGTCTATGAACAATAATCTTACTTTTCTTCTGTGTAAGGTTATTTTGAAAGCCTTATCCTTGACGACTATAATCAAGGGGAAAAACTCTTCTAATATATGTATCAATATACGAGCGCGCACGCGTGTGTGTAAAGTATGCAACTATTATATATCTGCGTATAGTGTATGTATCGGCCAAGAGACAACCGAATATTAGTCTTTAATTTGTTACTAGAAACGTCTACGGCCATACCACGTTGAAAACACCGGTTCTCGTCCGATCACCGAAGTTAAGTAATGTTGGGCCTGGTTAGTACTTAGATGGGTGACCGCCTGGGAATACCGGGTGCTGTAGACATTTTTTTCCTAAAGTTCGAATATCGTTCAGATTCTTTAAAAAAATTATAGACTTTTAGTTCCTAATAGGACCTCCTTTTAACAAATTCTCATGATTGGATATAAGAAAGAAACAAGATCAGTTAATGGTTATTTTTTAAAATACATTCTGAGCATTGTTCTATTGTGCATTTAGAAAAAGACGCAATGAATTGCTATTTATGTCCATTTCCAGTTGGAAATCTCCGGTTAAGCAACAAAGGTCCGTAATGTTTGAAGTAAATTTCTCTAGTTTGGATATGTAAATTATGAATCAATACACTTTAATTACTAATTGTACACAACACATAAACGTAAACGTATGTACATGGGAAACTGAGAATAGAGAACCGAATATTAGGCTTAAATTTGCTTACGTTTGTGTCTACGGCCATACCACGTTGAAAATGAAATTTGGAATGGTGATATATTTTATAGTAATGCTGACAATAAGAGGGCAGGTGTTGCTGTTTTGGTAGTGAGAGATTTAAAAAATCAGGTGACACAAGAAATGATTGAAAAGGGTAGACTTTTACATCTTAAAATAGTTATTGAAGATACAGTGATAGATTTAATTAATATATATGCTCCAAATGTTGTGAAGGAAAGGTATGACTTTTTCATGAAACTTAAAACATATTTACATAGTAATACTAGTGAAAACACTATCTTGGCTGGTGACTTTAATACATCTTTAACAGGAATTGATTGGCATAACAAAACCCTACATATTGATAATATAGCTGTTCGTGAGCTTTATAAAATTATTTTTGATAGAAATATTTCCGATGTATGGAGATCACGAAATCCTGGCACTCGTATTTTCTCCAGAAAACAAGTTGTACAAGGCGAAATAAAGCAGAGTAGGATAGATTATTTTTTGATTTCCTCAAAATTGCACCCCAGTGTGCAAAACATCTATTATGCAGATACATCCTTTAGCGATCATTCGTTCGTTTACCTTAAACTAAATACATGTAAAGTGGAAACAGGTCCTGGATTATGGATACTAAATAACAATGTTCTTTGTGAGGAAGATTATGTAAAGAGAGTGAAATCAATTCTTTCCGAGGCAAAAACTGAAGAAATGTATTTCAGTGAACCACTCATTTGGTGGGATAATGTAAAATACAAAATCAAAAAAT
Source organism: Unio delphinus (assembly GCA_029339505.1). Taxonomy (NCBI): domain Eukaryota; kingdom Metazoa; phylum Mollusca; class Bivalvia; order Unionida; family Unionidae; genus Unio; species Unio delphinus. The sequence goes on along the minus strand of JAQISU010001248.1, from coordinate 4,943 downwards.
TTTCCCAAGTTTACTGTACAAGAAGAAATAAGGGTAGATTGCAAGAATATTTTAGATTGCAAAATAATTTAAAATCATTTTCAGAAAAAGTTGCCAATAAAGAATTATATAATATTAACAAATATGAAGAACTAAAACATCAGTTAAGTGACTACGAAACTGAATTGTGTCGGGGTGCTATATTGAGATCTAAGGCGAAATGGGCGATTGAAAGCGATAGAAATACTAAATACTTTCTTAATCTTGAAAAATCTCGACACAAGAAAAATGTAATCAATGAATTGATTGATGACAACGAGGTAGTTATTTCAAATACAACTGAAATCTTAGATGAAATACATCAATTTTATAGTCATTTATATTCTTCTGTAAGTATTGACGATTATTGTACAGATTCACTTTTAAATTTTATAAACTGTTCTGTATCTAATGAGGATAAAGATATGTGTGATGACATAATAACAGGTGACGAATTACATACAGCTATAACCGATATGACAAAAAACAAAAGCCCGGGCCCGGACGGATTGACAGTAGAGTGGTATTGTAAATTTTATGATTGTATATATGATATTCTGTTGCACATTTTTCAGTGTGTTAATAATGACAATATTATGTCGAGATCAATGAGATTTGGGGTTATATCGCTTATCTATAAAAACAAAGGAGATAATAGAAGGTTAAAAAATTGGCGCCCTATAAGTCTACTTAATGTAGATTATAAAATTTTGGCAAGGATTCTGTCTGCACGTTTAAAAAGGGTATTGCCCAAAATTATATCTGTAACTCAGACATGTTGTATAGTTGGGAGAGATATTGCTGATACTATAGTTACTGTAAGAGATCTTATAGATATGGCTGAGAGGGACAATCTTGAAGGATATATCTTAAGAATTGATCAAGAAAAAGCGTTTGACAGAGTGAGCCACTCATATTTAATTTCTGTCTTACGAAGGTTCGGGTTTGGTGACAATTTTATTAAGTGGATAAAGATATTTTATACGGAAATTAAAAGCAGTGTTAAATGCAATGGGCATCTAACGAAACCCTTTCTAATAAAAAATTCTGTTCGACAAGGTTGTCCTATATCAGCAATGTTATATGTATTAGTAGCAGAACCGTTAGGGTTAGCTATCAAAGCAAATCCTTATATCAAAGGTATTCCAATCCCACTATCGAGTAATACAAGCAAAGTCTTTCAACATGCAGATGACACAACCTTAACATTAGCGGACACACAATCCATTCATCAATCTTTCAATGTACTTGACTTGTATTGTAAAGGATCTGGTGCAAAAGTGAACAAAGAAAAAACAGAACTTCTTTGTATTGGGTCTGGCAAACTCTCTGATAATTATTGCAAGCAATTACAAATTCAAATTTGTGATCAAGTCATCTTAATTTTAGGAGCTTATGTTGGAAAATGTGCAAAGTTATGTGAGCAACTTAACTGGAATGATAGATTGTCTAAAATTAAAACCTTACTGCAAATGTGGACACAGAGATATCTGACAATACAAGGAAAGGTTGCAGTGGTTAATACCTTATTAGTTTCCAGAATATGGTACATAGTGTCAGTTCAGCCTCTACCGGATACGATTGTTGATGAATTGAAGCAATTATTTCTCAAATTTATCTGGTCAGGAAAGTCCCATTTGGTTCACTATTATACCATAATTGGTGAAAAGCAGAACGGCGGACTACAATTAACAGATGTAAAGATGAAAATGTATGCATTCAGACTAAAATTTTTAAAACGATACTTTGATGTGAATTGCCATGCTATGTGGAAAACTACCCTTGATTACTTTTTATCTACTGTTATGAACATGAAGTTAACGAAAGATTTGTTTAACATGTCCTTAAACAAGCAACAATTGAATACCCTCCCTATATTCTATAGAGAAATGTTTTATGCATGGGACAAACTTAGAAATAACATCCACATAAATATAGATGTGAGGAATGTATTTGAACAACCTCTCTTTTTGAATCCTAATATTACATGTGCTGGTAAAACGCTGTTTTTCGCAGAATTCATAGAAGCAGGAATTGTTCGTGTTCAGGACATTGCATATGAATTTGTACCTGGATTATTACCTTATACAGCTATTCAAGAAATGATATACGAATCAAGTCCTGATTTCAAAACTGAAAAGATAAAACAAGACTACAATTGCATAATAGAAAGTATACCATTAGACTGGAGAAATATTGTTGCATCAGAATCAAAACCCACTGTAACCAATGGGAAAAATTGTATGTATCTCAAAGTTGATACTAAATTGTATGACCTCTGTTTATGTACAACACAAATATTTTACATGTTTTTATGTAAATTGATATTCCAAGAACCAGCTTCAGTTACCTTTTGGAGTCAACTGTTTAGCTTGGAAAAGATTAACTACTGGAAATTGATTCACTTACCTTTCAAGACCCCAGATTGTGTAGATTTGGATTACAGAATAATGCACAATAGAATATTTACCAAAGAAAGACTGAAATACTATGGCAAAATTGATGATGACTTATGTCCAGTATGCCAGTTGGAAACAGAAGATTTATATCATATGTTTTTGAAATGTCCTGAATTAAGCTCTTTTATGAATTATGTTGTGTATATAGTTGAGATTCTTTTCAAAAATTGTAGAGTTGATGTTCTTAATAGCAACTCATTTGAACAAATGCTTATGATAGGTTATGAGAAAAAAACAAAATCAGTTAATGGTTACTTTTTGAATTACATTCTAAGCATTGCTCGATTGTGCATTTACAAAAGACGAAACAGCATGTCGCTATTGGGTAAAAAAATAGACGCAGAAAGATTGTTTCAATATATGACTAGGAAATACATATTGTACACTTATCAACATTACAAAGAAAAGAATCCGTCTCTGTTTACAAAATATTTTTTACGAGATAATCCGTTATTGAGAATAGTAGAGGAGAAATTGTTTATCCTATTGTAAAATTAATGTTTTCTAATATACCATTACAAACTACTATGTACATAATGAGATTGTTCTTATAACCTGTATATTGTATACAATGATTTTGTTAAATAAAGAAAGAAAAAAAAAAACCGGTTCTCGTCCGATCACCGAAGTTAAGCAACGTCGGGCCCGGTTAGTACTTGGATGGGTGACCGCCTGGGAATACCGGGTGCTGTAGACTTTTTTTCTTTTCTCTAAAGTAATTTTATCATTTGAAGCTTTTTTTCTGTAGCTAAATTAACTTGATTTTAAAAAATCAATATATCAATTTCTCTACTTTTTTTCTCCATTTTCTTAGCTCTTCAGTAATTCTGATCTTTAAAAACCAAGTTTAGGACCTGCATATCGCAAACGTTGCTTCGCACTTGTTTGCTCTTGTTGTTATTGTTGTTGTTGTTGTTTCTGTTGTATTAGGGTTTAACGCCATTTTTCAGCAGCCGATTGGCTATGTTTGGCGGCCAGTATTAATGGTGGAGGAAGAACCCGGATTAAAACCCCGGAAAGAGCCACCGACCCATGAGAAGCTACTGGCAAGCTTGATCACATACCCACATTGGCCGAATCTGAGACTCGAACCCAAGTTGACAGTGGTGAGATGGCAGTTATCCGTAACGGTGAGCGCTTTAGACCACTCTGCAACTCGGTGCTCCTGTCTGTTCTTGGGTTCGATCCTTAATACCGTTATATGCAATCATAGATGGCCAGTATTTCTTATTAACAAGTTTGGTGCAATTTTTCCAGTTTCCTTTACTTCTATGACCACAACAAACTGCCTCCTTTGACGATAAAATACTTTTGCAAGTGTTTTTTCATATATTTCTGATGTAGCCTCTAATGAAGATGCAATCCATGTCTTCCATTTTGGATACTTTTTTGTGGTATTTCTTATTCACATATTTGATATATTTGAAATGTATCAATTGTGGGAAAAATATTTATTTATTTATTTAATTATTTGACAAAAGAGACTCAGTCTTCAGGTGTGAAACTTGGCATCCCGTAGTAAATACTTCAAAAATGGTCCGTTGCCAAAATAATTGGGTTATAAAATTGTATTTTGATTACAGTGAGTTTGGATAACTGTAACCTGCTTTCACTGTTTGTATTCCCACGACTTTAATTTCTCCAAGCTACAAGAAGATATCATTAAAAAATTTGGATAGGATCCTATCTTTAAAGGAAGCTTATAGGCCGATGTCGCTTATTTCAATCCAATGATAAGAGAGAAAGAGGATTGATAATAATAATAATAATAATAATAATAATAATAATAATAATTCCAATATTGTCATGAATCGGCGATTTAAGTCAATTTCAGCTTTCGTTCTCTCTCTCTCTCTCTCTCTCTCTGTCTCTCTCTCTCTCTCTCTCTCTCTCTCTCTCTGTCACACACACACAGGAGAGAGAGAGAGAGAGAGAGACGAGAGACCGAGAGAGAGAGAGAGACCGAGAGAGACCGAGAGAGAGAGAGAGAGAGAGAGAGAATATCATTAAACTCGCATATCTGTATCGTCTATGAACAATAATCTTACTTTTCTTCTGTGTAAGGTTATTTTGAAAGCCTTATCCTTGACGACCTATAATCAAGGGAAAAACTCTTCTAATATATGTATCAATATACGAGCGCGCCAACGCGTGTGTGTAAAGTATGCAACTATTATATATCCTGCGTATA
>JAQISU010000638.1:0-38063 GCA_029339505.1 Unio delphinus | reverse complement strand
GGTGATGAATCACCTGTGTTGATAGTTTAAATAGTTTTAGAATGTCAGCATCTCTGGAGGCCTCATTGGGTGAGTCAAAGTCACAGAAGGACAATGACCTCTTATCATTGTGACCTGTCATGTGGCACACTTATTGGTTTGGTGTGAATGATAGGAATCAGGGATGCGCTGTATCTTATTTCTGTGAATGTCAGCAAGAAAAGAAATGAAATTTTGAAATTTAAAACATTTAAAATTTGTCTTATAGCCAGTGAGAGATGGAAAACTAGGTGTCATGTAATTTGATACCCTATGATGTCATACTTGCTGATGTCAGCATGTTTGTGTTTATTTTGTGTAGCATGCATGCTATAGAAAGACAACACGAAGATACAAAGCCGGAATCTAATTTTTTTAATAACAAGAATAATGCACTAATAAGTACAATACAACACTTCAACATGTAATGCGGATGCAATTTTGCTATGTACAGTAGTATCACATAAAATGCAATTGCACTATTATTCATGCACCAGCATGGCCAGGTCTTTCTTACAATTATACTGTAATATCAATGAGTAAAATGCAACTTTTTCAAAAAAATTAAAATCTGGTTATAGGACACACGGTACTAATTATACGGAAGAGCTGTGAACCAGTCTAAAAATGGGTGAAGAAATAATAGAGTATATACAGCTTTGGTGGTCCATAATTGGTTAATAATGAAAATTAAAATTTTAGTAAAAATATTTTTTGAGAGCTTATCCTATCTGTAATTTAAAAAAAATATGGACAAAATTCTATTGATGCAATTGAAGTAAATTTAGAGGCTTCACCTATTACTACTCAATAATGAAAGTAGCACCTGATTCATTTGGTGCAGAATCAATAACATGTGCTTCCTGTCAATTTATGTCAACAAAATGCCGCGGGTCCTATGTTTTTCTACATTTAAAAACTTACATCAAGGTTAGTTGTGCATGGAAAAATATAGGTCTGACCATCAGCACCCAGAAATGTTAAGTTATTGAATTTTGAATATGACAGTGTTTCCATATGTTTACCATTGGAGTTGAATTAGTACCGTGTTTCCTATACAGGGCCTATACCACAACATGAGCCTGATGTTTCTATGGTTACCACGTGCATCCAGGGTATGATTTTGGTGGTTTTTAGATATGACAATCATAATGGAGTCTTTCTTTCATGATTTGCATGTGATTTTGGGGAAAAAATCTATAGAAAGCACAGATGGGAAGGGTTGTATAAACTGGATGGGGGCATTAATTCTTTTCTTCTTGATGTTTCTCATAAAGCTTGTAAAGAAATGCCCTTTTCTCTGATTTTTTTCTCTTATATGCTGTACTTGCTGTATGTATTTTATTTCTCCTATATATATATCTTGCTTGCTTTTCAGATGTTGTGCCACAGAACTGCAAGCTGAAATCGGACAACCGATAGATTGACATAGCTTAACCAGAGATTCTCCAGGTCCATGGTTGCAGTTATGGACAGCACTATGAACCCTGCCATGGAAGTTTCTCTTAAAGGTTATATTCTTTGGTAAGTTGTGTTTTATCCTTCAATTTTATATGTTGAGTCACATTGAAGATCAATTATATTTGTCTTTTTTCCTGTCATAGAATTAAACTCCTTCACATATTTCCTATGTTCTGCCATGTCTCTCATGTTGCTGCATTCAATTTTCTTACAAACAGTATTGGAACTTTTCTGCATCCCTTTTGTTGAGGGAGCAGGGACATTCGCACTTAAAAGAATAGTTCTAAACCCTTCATTTCCAACAGAAGTCTCTGAAAGTCCTATCTGTATCGCATTATTTACACAGTCAGGTTTTCTTCCACAATCTTTCCTTGGCATTTCTTGATACAGTTCAAACATTCTTTAAGTGTAACGGCATGATGAACATATTGCTCTCTCTCGCCACACCAGACCTCTTTTCTCTTCATGTTTCAAGTCCCATGACAGAAACCCCTGACATTCAGGGTGTAGGCACTGGTGCTGTTGAAAAACAGTATTCCACATCTCAGCATTTTTTTCTGCATGAACCAATCGATATGTGTTTTTCTCATCAGACCTGTTGATTTAAATAGATAAAACAAGTTTCATGTTAGAAATGTAGTTTCAGATTTGAAACAAAATCTATTTATAAATGCAACATTGCTCTGCACATACTATCAAGTGATAGTACAGAATCATTTAGCTGTAAATTAGAGCTTGCTACTTGGTATGCCAAATCAATGTATATTACCTCCCCTTTGACTAGAATTGAGTGACTGAAGGTTTGATTTATTTCTCTTTTTTTAAATAATGTATGTACTTTATTGAGCTTTATATTGAAAAGTAAGTAATTTAAGACTACCTGTAGTGGAAAGTAGCCATCATAATGATTTTGAGACTTTTTCTAAACTTATTATGAGTTTGGGGTAAATATTGGTATAGTTTTATGCATTAGACAACTTTAATATGCAATTCAATTCTATTACTTAAATTTACCAAGAAGTTTATGCAGTGATAAGTTATATAAGTGTCTGAATATTGAATAGAAACATGGACTTACCCTGGCATCGCAATGTTTTCCACATATTGCTCCACCTCCAGCTTACTTCTTGGCTTGGGTCGCAGCAGTTTGTATATGGGCTTTTCATCGTCATCTTCAATGTCAGCATTATATGAACTTTTTATAGCTTTTTCAAATTTGTCTCTTGTTGTCCTTATGTAATAGACCTCAAGTGGCTTTGTCTTTTGGGTTGATGTACATTTTTTCCCCTTGTTGTGGGGAACATTACCAGGCTTGAAGAAATGACTTTGTCTATTCTTTGCTTTCTTATCCTTACCCATAGTTTTATGCTAAAAAGTATCACTCAGTTATTTAATTCTTCAGTATTATAATACTTATGGAACTTTCCTTTGGCTTTTATACCTTTTTATTAAGATTTGGGGGTGATGAATCACCTGTGTTGATAGTTTAAATAGTTTTAGAATGTCAGCATCTCTGGAGGCCTCATTGGGTGAGTCAAAGTCACAGAAGGACAATGACCTCTTATCATTGTGACCTGTCATGTGGCACACTTATTGGTTTGGTGTGAATGATAGGAATCAGGGATGCGCTGTATCTTATTTCTGTGAATGTCAGCAAGAAAAGAAATGAAATTTTGAAATTTAAAACATTTAAAATTTGTCTTATAGCCAGTGAGAGATGGAAAACTAGGTGTCATGTAATTTGATACCCTATGATGTCATACTTGCTGATGTCAGCATGTTTGTGTTTATTTTGTGTAGCATGCATGCTATAGAAAGACAACACGAAGATACAAAGCCGGAATCTAATTTTTTTAATAACAAGAATAATGCACTAATAAGTACAATACAACACTTCAACATGTAATGCGGATGCAATTTTGCTATGTACAGTAGTATCACATAAAATGCAATTGCACTATTATTCATGCACCAGCATGGCCAGGTCTTTCTTACAATTATACTGTAATATCAATGAGTAAAATGCAACTTTTTCAAAAAAATTAAAATCTGGTTATACAGGGCCTATACCACAACATGAGCCTGATGTTTCTATGGTTACCACGTGCATCCAGGGTATGATTTTGGTGGTTTTTAGATATGACAATCATAATGGAGTCTTTCTTTCATGATTTGCATGTGATTTTGGGGAAAAAATCTATAGAAAGCACAGATGGGAAGGGTTGTATAAACTGGATGGGGGCATTAATTCTTTTCTTCTTGATGTTTCTCATAAAGCTTGTAAAGAAATGCCCTTTTCTCTGATTTTTTTCTCTTATATGCTGTACTTGCTGTATGTATTTTATTTCTCCTATATATATATCTTGCTTGCTTTTCAGATGTTGTGCCACAGAACTGCAAGCTGAAATCGGACAACCGATAGATTGACATAGCTTAACCAGAGATTCTCCAGGTCCATGGTTGCAGTTATGGACAGCACTATGAACCCTGCCATGGAAGTTTCTCTTAAAGGTTATATTCTTTGGTAAGTTGTGTTTTATCCTTCAATTTTATATGTTGAGTCACATTGAAGATCAATTATATTTGTCTTTTTTCCTGTCATAGAATTAAACTCCTTCACATATTTCCTATGTTCTGCCATGTCTCTCATGTTGCTGCATTCAATTTTCTTACAAACAGTATTGGAACTTTTCTGCATCCCTTTTGTTGAGGGAGCAGGGACATTCGCACTTAAAAGAATAGTTCTAAACCCTTCATTTCCAACAGAAGTCTCTGAAAGTCCTATCTGTATCGCATTATTTACACAGTCAGGTTTTCTTCCACAATCTTTCCTTGGCATTTCTTGATACAGTTCAAACATTCTTTAAGTGTAACGGCATGATGAACATATTGCTCTCTCTCGCCACACCAGACCTCTTTTCTCTTCATGTTTCAAGTCCCATGACAGAAACCCCTGACATTCAGGGTGTAGGCACTGGTGCTGTTGAAAAACAGTATTCCACATCTCAGCATTTTTTTCTGCATGAACCAATCGATATGTGTTTTTCTCATCAGACCTGTTGATTTAAATAGATAAAACAAGTTTCATGTTAGAAATGTAGTTTCAGATTTGAAACAAAATCTATTTATAAATGCAACATTGCTCTGCACATACTATCAAGTGATAGTACAGAATCATTTAGCTGTAAATTAGAGCTTGCTACTTGGTATGCCAAATCAATGTATATTACCTCCCCTTTGACTAGAATTGAGTGACTGAAGGTTTGATTTATTTCTCTTTTTTTAAATAATGTATGTACTTTATTGAGCTTTATATTGAAAAGTAAGTAATTTAAGACTACCTGTAGTGGAAAGTAGCCATCATAATGATTTTGAGACTTTTTCTAAACTTATTATGAGTTTGGGGTAAATATTGGTATAGTTTTATGCATTAGACAACTTTAATATGCAATTCAATTCTATTACTTAAATTTACCAAGAAGTTTATGCAGTGATAAGTTATATAAGTGTCTGAATATTGAATAGAAACATGGACTTACCCTGGCATCGCAATGTTTTCCACATATTGCTCCACCTCCAGCTTACTTCTTGGCTTGGGTCGCAGCAGTTTGTATATGGGCTTTTCATCGTCATCTTCAATGTCAGCATTATATGAACTTTTTATAGCTTTTTCAAATTTGTCTCTTGTTGTCCTTATGTAATAGACCTCAAGTGGCTTTGTCTTTTGGGTTGATGTACATTTTTTCCCCTTGTTGTGGGGAACATTACCAGGCTTGAAGAAATGACTTTGTCTATTCTTTGCTTTCTTATCCTTACCCATAGTTTTATGCTAAAAAGTATCACTCAGTTATTTAATTCTTCAGTATTATAATACTTATGGAACTTTCCTTTGGCTTTTATACCTTTTTATTAAGATTTGGGGGTGATGAATCACCTGTGTTGATAGTTTAAATAGTTTTAGAATGTCAGCATCTCTGGAGGCCTCATTGGGTGAGTCAAAGTCACAGAAGGACAATGACCTCTTATCATTGTGACCTGTCATGTGGCACACTTATTGGTTTGGTGTGAATGATAGGAATCAGGGATGCGCTGTATCTTATTTCTGTGAATGTCAGCAAGAAAAGAAATGAAATTTTGAAATTTAAAACATTTAAAATTTGTCTTATAGCCAGTGAGAGATGGAAAACTAGGTGTCATGTAATTTGATACCCTATGATGTCATACTTGCTGATGTCAGCATGTTTGTGTTTATTTTGTGTAGCATGCATGCTATAGAAAGACAACACGAAGATACAAAGCCGGAATCTAATTTTTTTAATAACAAGAATAATGCACTAATAAGTACAATACAACACTTCAACATGTAATGCGGATGCAATTTTGCTATGTACAGTAGTATCACATAAAATGCAATTGCACTATTATTCATGCACCAGCATGGCCAGGTCTTTCTTACAATTATACTGTAATATCAATGAGTAAAATGCAACTTTTTCAAAAAAATTAAAATCTGGTTATAGGACACACGGTACTAATTATACGGAAGAGCTGTGAACCAGTCTAAAAATGGGTGAAGAAATAATAGAGTATATACAGCTTTGGTGGTCCATAATTGGTTAATAATGAAAATTAAAATTTTAGTAAAAATATTTTTTGAGAGCTTATCCTATCTGTAATTTAAAAAAAATATGGACAAAATTCTATTGATGCAATTGAAGTAAATTTAGAGGCTTCACCTATTACTACTCAATAATGAAAGTAGCACCTGATTCATTTGGTGCAGAATCAATAACATGTGCTTCCTGTCAATTTATGTCAACAAAATGCCGCGGGTCCTATGTTTTTCTACATTTAAAAACTTACATCAAGGTTAGTTGTGCATGGAAAAATATAGGTCTGACCATCAGCACCCAGAAATGTTAAGTTATTGAATTTTGAATATGACAGTGTTTCCATATGTTTACCATTGGAGTTGAATTAGTACCGTGTTTCCTATACAGGGCCTATACCACAACATGAGCCTGATGTTTCTATGGTTACCACGTGCATCCAGGGTATGATTTTGGTGGTTTTTAGATATGACAATCATAATGGAGTCTTTCTTTCATGATTTGCATGTGATTTTGGGGAAAAAATCTATAGAAAGCACAGATGGGAAGGGTTGTATAAACTGGATGGGGGCATTAATTCTTTTCTTCTTGATGTTTCTCATAAAGCTTGTAAAGAAATGCCCTTTTCTCTGATTTTTTTCTCTTATATGCTGTACTTGCTGTATGTATTTTATTTCTCCTATATATATATCTTGCTTGCTTTTCAGATGTTGTGCCACAGAACTGCAAGCTGAAATCGGACAACCGATAGATTGACATAGCTTAACCAGAGATTCTCCAGGTCCATGGTTGCAGTTATGGACAGCACTATGAACCCTGCCATGGAAGTTTCTCTTAAAGGTTATATTCTTTGGTAAGTTGTGTTTTATCCTTCAATTTTATATGTTGAGTCACATTGAAGATCAATTATATTTGTCTTTTTTCCTGTCATAGAATTAAACTCCTTCACATATTTCCTATGTTCTGCCATGTCTCTCATGTTGCTGCATTCAATTTTCTTACAAACAGTATTGGAACTTTTCTGCATCCCTTTTGTTGAGGGAGCAGGGACATTCGCACTTAAAAGAATAGTTCTAAACCCTTCATTTCCAACAGAAGTCTCTGAAAGTCCTATCTGTATCGCATTATTTACACAGTCAGGTTTTCTTCCACAATCTTTCCTTGGCATTTCTTGATACAGTTCAAACATTCTTTAAGTGTAACGGCATGATGAACATATTGCTCTCTCTCGCCACACCAGACCTCTTTTCTCTTCATGTTTCAAGTCCCATGACAGAAACCCCTGACATTCAGGGTGTAGGCACTGGTGCTGTTGAAAAACAGTATTCCACATCTCAGCATTTTTTTCTGCATGAACCAATCGATATGTGTTTTTCTCATCAGACCTGTTGATTTAAATAGATAAAACAAGTTTCATGTTAGAAATGTAGTTTCAGATTTGAAACAAAATCTATTTATAAATGCAACATTGCTCTGCACATACTATCAAGTGATAGTACAGAATCATTTAGCTGTAAATTAGAGCTTGCTACTTGGTATGCCAAATCAATGTATATTACCTCCCCTTTGACTAGAATTGAGTGACTGAAGGTTTGATTTATTTCTCTTTTTTTAAATAATGTATGTACTTTATTGAGCTTTATATTGAAAAGTAAGTAATTTAAGACTACCTGTAGTGGAAAGTAGCCATCATAATGATTTTGAGACTTTTTCTAAACTTATTATGAGTTTGGGGTAAATATTGGTATAGTTTTATGCATTAGACAACTTTAATATGCAATTCAATTCTATTACTTAAATTTACCAAGAAGTTTATGCAGTGATAAGTTATATAAGTGTCTGAATATTGAATAGAAACATGGACTTACCCTGGCATCGCAATGTTTTCCACATATTGCTCCACCTCCAGCTTACTTCTTGGCTTGGGTCGCAGCAGTTTGTATATGGGCTTTTCATCGTCATCTTCAATGTCAGCATTATATGAACTTTTTATAGCTTTTTCAAATTTGTCTCTTGTTGTCCTTATGTAATAGACCTCAAGTGGCTTTGTCTTTTGGGTTGATGTACATTTTTTCCCCTTGTTGTGGGGAACATTACCAGGCTTGAAGAAATGACTTTGTCTATTCTTTGCTTTCTTATCCTTACCCATAGTTTTATGCTAAAAAGTATCACTCAGTTATTTAATTCTTCAGTATTATAATACTTATGGAACTTTCCTTTGGCTTTTATACCTTTTTATTAAGATTTGGGGGTGATGAATCACCTGTGTTGATAGTTTAAATAGTTTTAGAATGTCAGCATCTCTGGAGGCCTCATTGGGTGAGTCAAAGTCACAGAAGGACAATGACCTCTTATCATTGTGACCTGTCATGTGGCACACTTATTGGTTTGGTGTGAATGATAGGAATCAGGGATGCGCTGTATCTTATTTCTGTGAATGTCAGCAAGAAAAGAAATGAAATTTTGAAATTTAAAACATTTAAAATTTGTCTTATAGCCAGTGAGAGATGGAAAACTAGGTGTCATGTAATTTGATACCCTATGATGTCATACTTGCTGATGTCAGCATGTTTGTGTTTATTTTGTGTAGCATGCATGCTATAGAAAGACAACACGAAGATACAAAGCCGGAATCTAATTTTTTTAATAACAAGAATAATGCACTAATAAGTACAATACAACACTTCAACATGTAATGCGGATGCAATTTTGCTATGTACAGTAGTATCACATAAAATGCAATTGCACTATTATTCATGCACCAGCATGGCCAGGTCTTTCTTACAATTATACTGTAATATCAATGAGTAAAATGCAACTTTTTCAAAAAAATTAAAATCTGGTTATAGGACACACGGTACTAATTATACGGAAGAGCTGTGAACCAGTCTAAAAATGGGTGAAGAAATAATAGAGTATATACAGCTTTGGTGGTCCATAATTGGTTAATAATGAAAATTAAAATTTTAGTAAAAATATTTTTTGAGAGCTTATCCTATCTGTAATTTAAAAAAAATATGGACAAAATTCTATTGATGCAATTGAAGTAAATTTAGAGGCTTCACCTATTACTACTCAATAATGAAAGTAGCACCTGATTCATTTGGTGCAGAATCAATAACATGTGCTTCCTGTCAATTTATGTCAACAAAATGCCGCGGGTCCTATGTTTTTCTACATTTAAAAACTTACATCAAGGTTAGTTGTGCATGGAAAAATATAGGTCTGACCATCAGCACCCAGAAATGTTAAGTTATTGAATTTTGAATATGACAGTGTTTCCATATGTTTACCATTGGAGTTGAATTAGTACCGTGTTTCCTGTATTCGAAGAGATTAGTAGGGGAATGAACTCCATCTATCCAATACCATTTATTTTAGAGTTAAGTCCCACTAATGTGTGTCGCACACCTCTCTGCATGTCGTTAGTTGCAAGGAATAGTTTTTACTCTCAAACTTAACACCGCATAATCCGGCCTATTTCTTTAAAAAGAATCATAAAAATATATTTAAAAAATACAAATTAAGTATAAAAAAGGTTCATATTTTTGGATAGATATATTAAAACAAAACATAAGATCAGAGAAATCGATAGCAGTTCATAGCAAAAGTAGTTTATGCACCATAACTCGAAATTAATAAATGCATTTTGCACGTCCAGTATTCACTTTTGAGACCATATGATTATGCTCAATGTGCAAACACAATTCCTTTTTCTTGCTAATAATTCTACAAAATACCGTGTACTAAACATGATGATGCAGTTGAAAACAATTGTCACCCAAGCCTATTTTTGAGACACTCTACTTGCCCTGAACCCCCGTGTTTACTGTTTGGAGTAAGATTTGGGGGCTAGTTCTTCTTCCCTGCCAACTATTGGTATTTCACTATCTACAAACTGAAGAGTAGCTATGTAAGGTGTAAATGCCTGACATCAATTTCAAGAACAACACAAGCCTGAAACACTTAGTTCATAAATATATCCATATCTTTAATTAGTAAACAACAATAGCTAAAGAATTCATACTATAAATCTTTATAAACTTTAAAAATTTTTTTTAAATATATCCAGTTTTGGATATTATCCCTACGCCGGCAAGTTATGACGACATTCATGTATGTTAAGAGCAACAGGATGATTCCAAACACTTGGCCCCACTATTTGTTTATTTTCATGACTTGATAAGATCATTCTAATATATTATTTTATAAAAATTTAAGCAAAGAAAATTCTTGTAACATATGTGTTAAATTGTAATGTTACAAAACATAAAATTTCTCATGCCTTTGGAGCCCTTCCGCATTCAAATCTTTAGTTTCGGAGGGGCATAGATTTACGTGAAGCCAAACACGTAAATTTAGGAAGCAAGTAATTTTTGAATGCTGATCTCAATTACATAATGCCAAGACAGATATTGATAGGTTTCGAAGACAAAAACAAAACAACAAACAAACAAACAAAAAAAGATCCACCGGAACTAGTCAGTTTGAAAATACTTCATCCCATCCAGCTTCCATTAACAGGTAATTCTCATTTAGATAGACCTAAAAATAATTAAAACATTGTAATATTTGGTTTGAGTCAGTTCAGTGAGCCTGAAATAAATGCTGGCTTGTCTTTATTACCAAGTGTTTAATTAAGTTTCTTTTTTAATACCAAGTGTTTAATTAATTTTCTTTTTTAATAGCTTCTTAATACAAGCGTTTATATCAAATTACGTTTTGGTTTCATTCAACACCTCTCATATATTATTAGCACTCTGAAACAAACTATTAGAAATTGCCTTATTTTAACGTTCAACTTTACCTATTCAGCTGGGTTACATTTCTGTTGTTAATTATTCATTCAATCCTCAATACTCTCATGAAGTACGTGTTATATTAAACACAATTACAGTCAAAACCTAGTTTATCTCTAACATCTTTACAATTAGTTGTGGATCACCGGCAGCACCGGCGTATTGTGAATAATACATTTTGTATAGACACGCTACTTAACGTACTAAATCAAATCTTGCCAGAAACTACAAGGAAGATAATTGTCATGCAATTCATTAATCTATAGATAGACTTGTTTTTCTTATTGTTTGTTCAATACGCACTATATATTTTTATTATATTATCCTAGTGTGTTCATGTAAATGCTCTTGTGAACAGGATAGTAGAGATCCAAATCACCGAGTTGAATTTTTCATTGTACGTAACAAGTATAATAGTATTGAATGTATAGGCTGCAATACTCGAGACACCGTACATTTTTACTACGCTACATAGGATAGGATAATTAGTAAGTATAGCACGATAAGCTCGAATATATACCAGATATACTGTCAGATGGGGAGACTAAAATGGTTTTGACAGAAGGTGCATTAGCATCCAAATTTCCTATCTCAGTTCAATTTGAGTCGCCCGCCTTACGATATACTTACATAACATGATAAAATTTGTCTAAATAATCCCGTAGCTTCTTTTTATTATTTATTTAGAACATATCCTCCACCCCCGCAGCTATCACAATAAGACCAGTCTACTTTATGCTGTCACACATTTTGAAACATTTTTAAAGCAAACGGTGAAAGTAGAAGCATTCTATTTGGTTGAGGTGGTCATTTAATGATGGAAATGTATTTTTATGTACAATATGGCAAGATAAAAAGAAGCAGTTTTCAATGAGCCACCATTTTATTTGCTGAGTATCCAAAGAATGGCCTGGTAAAGTGTTAAAAGTATATATGAGAATGGAGATCAAAGAAGACAAGCCCTCGTAACATAATAACTGAAAATCATTTTATTGGTTTTTGTTTCTTATTAAGAAATTCCTGATCTTCAAAAGTTAATATATTTGATGATAACTATTGGTGTTCGGGACCTGATGAAAGCATATGAATACAATGCACTGCAAAAACTTGTAAATTTCTTTACAGAAAAAAGTGTTTTACAGCAAACGGTTGTAAAATCAATGTGAAGTGTCCAATTTCGAATAAGCATTGAACCTTAAAGTTGAATGTGGCTAAATTAGAAATTTCATCACATTTATACCAATAGGTATTTGGAGAAAGATCATTTCGACCTTTATTCTTAAATTTCTACCTTGTTGGTGTTAAAACTTCAAAGGGGTCAGTGTTCCGATTCAATGAAATAGACAGGATTCTAAAATGGGTTTGAGAAAGAGACATCTGAGCTTCCGATCCGTGTCAAGTAATCATTTTTCAAAGGGAAAAGTTATAGAACGTAGTTCAGAGATTCTTACTAACGAAACAAATGTTAGTCTTAGGAAAAATGTTTAGAAAATCGCTACCTATGACTGGCCGAGTGAAATTAAGGCGTACATCTTGGAACTAATGGTGAATTTCAAGTGACAACCTTGATCGAAATTCTTCAGTCAAGACATTTCCTGAGAGCAGGAAGTTGACTCCGTGTGAGACCTCCGAAAGAATAGAAAAGGATCAGGTGTCTGTCTTGCGAGAAAGACAAGATGTAGTGTCGAATGTACAAGTTCTTAAATCAACAGCATTAATAAAACGGTTTGCCGAAGAATATGTACTTGACAGTCCGGAGACAGAGTCCGAATAAAAAAAGAAAAGTGTGAAAGTGACGAGACAGGTCCGAAACGGGTGTGTGACTAGTAGCGATTTAAATCTAGGAAGGACGAGCAGTCGGAAAGGGAAGGCACGAGCAAATAAGAACGTTGGAACACAGTGAAGGGAAAGATGATGCAATCAGTCGTGGACATTGCGCTCTTTTCACCACTCGTTATGACGATGTAATAAATCCAAATTAGTCACTGCTAAAATCTCATGTTGATATCTTTTCAGTTGAATTGAAATTATGACTATCATCTTGTTTGATTAAATTTGTTAGTTTTCTTGTCTAAGTGGGCTCGTATTGCATTATATTTTCCCAATAATCTTGCCCAGTTTCTATCTTTCACTGACACCGGCTTATATCGAAGGAGATCATTTCCTAGATAACATAGCTAAATCCAATCAACTAACCATCTTACTACTGGGAGAATTTTGCAATAAAAGATTACCCACTTTGGAGTAGTTTTACATCCCTATATATTCGGTGTGGAGTACATACGCCAACTCCATCAATCGAAACAGAATTTATTATTTATATTAGAGAATACTTTTCGCAAATATATTAAAAGATTCAGTCAGTTTAATTGTGTAGGCCTGGGAAATGTTAACTCTGAGGCAGAGCATATCACTACGAATACTGTAAATCAAAGTTGTTATTGTTACGTTTTGTTATGTAATCATGCCTTAAATATTCGCCAACGTAACAAATAAAGAACTTGAAGACACACCAGACAACGTCAACACTGTCGATCAAAAATATACAGATTTCAATTTAAAAATGGTCGGAATTGAAACGATTTCAGTTTCGAAGCTTGGTAAGGGAAAAATACTTTGAAATAGTTGTTGTCGAAATTTATAAATAGTAATGACTTTCCCTTATGCGTTAGTATGGAACAAGATCACATTTATTAGTTCCGGTTCAGTGTCAACGAATGTAGTCCCAGTCTGTTTAGTAATTCTTGTTACGGATTTTAAGGTTAATTGTTTATTCTTTATACTATGAGCTTATTGCGTTGTTATCTGTGTATATTTCGGTGACAGTACACAGGGAGTAATAAAGCCTGGTGATGCTTCTGAAATAAAATCAGTGTTCCATTACATCTTGAATAGTTTACAGCCCAGCCTCTCAAAGAAATGCACGTGAACCTATAAAAAAAAATTCACTTTGAATTCATCTATGGAGGTGCTTTAGAATGAGATATGATTTATTATCATAAAAACACAAAGGAACGTTCAATACTGAGAAACAAATGTAGAGAACATAGTAAAATTAATTGTGTTCTGATTCCTGTCAGTAGCATAACAGTTAAAGTTTAAATTGGTATTAAAATTTTTAACGACAGACCATGCCAATTTTTAATATGTTCTGTATATTAACTTTCAACATAAAAGAATAAAACTAAAGATAAAAATTTATTTAAAAAAAATTAATTGATTTTTTTTTGTATTCCATTTCCGCAAAAACTGCAGATGTACAGAATATATCAAATTGGTAATGATTCAATTTATCAAAGGAGTTGAATAACCAAGACACGCAAAGCTGGACATTATTCAATGAGTTTCATAAATCTGATATTAAATCATTACCCATTCGAGATTCTTTTCATCACATAGTAATAATGTCAGTGGAAATTATTTAGATGGAAAGAAGAACGAATAATTTTGTTCATTCTGACAGACATTTCACATTTGATTTGTTGTACTTAAAAAATGTCTCAACCTAAGTTGAACAATATTGTCGTTTGAAAGTAGATTATAATTTTCTTACAAACTCAAAGTCAAAGAACAGGCGTCTATCCGAATAAACAAAACACATTACACAGACAAATTCATTTTTCAGAACAGAATGTCCAGTGTGTCTGATGTCGCATTGTTTGATATACTACACATACAGTCTATGTTTACATAACCTTTAAGTGACACTTTCACAACTAAACATTACATCTTCTCATATGTATGTCAAATAGGCTTACTGTATGCAGAAACTCCCAAATTTACTGTAAATATGTGTTACCAGACATTTGCAATGTTTGATTTGGAACAGTCAGTTTGGAGGCCGGTTTATGTCGCCTTTCTTCTGTGAACACCTACTCCATGAGATTCGGAAACTGCTCTAAAAAGAGACAGTAAGTCAGCTTGCTTTTTCTACAATGATCAGGGCGGTAGAGGCAGAAAAAATAGACTGACCTTTCTTCCGGTGTGAGTGTTGTTTGGACTAGCTCAAACGATGTGTGTCAGAATTTGAAGGTTGTGTTGTATTTAAGACATTTTATCATGGAATTCTTTGTAATGACATCAATTCCACCTCAGCGAAAGTTGCGAGGGAACGACTTTATGGAGCAATAGTGGGTGTTTGATCCGCGCACTTGGGCTCATGTTTCTGTCAGGAAGGCGACATTGATATTCTGATCGTTGATGTGTGCGCTTTTCAGGTGGTCCTACTGATTGGGCGTGAATCAGGTCACAATTTATAGTTCCGGTTCAGTAAGAATGTAGTCCCAGTCTATTTTAGAGCATTTTTCCTGTCTCCGTTTAGTGGTGTAACAAGACTTAGATCCAGGCTTTCTTGGTATGGATTTAAAAACAATCGTTGATTCTTTAGAATATGAGCTTACGGTGTGTATTTCGGCGACAGTGCATAGTGAGTAATAAGGCCTTGGTGATGATCCGGAAGTTAAATCGGTGTCCATTGCACATTGCACATTGATTTGTTTACATTCCAGCCTCTCAAAGAAATGATAATGAAGCTATGACGAGAATTTCACTGTGTTCATCTTTGAAGGTACATATGAATGCGATATGATTTAATATTATTATTAGGGACACAAAGAGAGTTCAGTATTGCAAATAAATGTAGAGAATATATATAGTAAAATTAATTGTGTTCTGATTCTGTACGCCTACCCTCAAACAGTTGTGGCAACTCTCGCGAGAACGTGCGATATAAATATCAAGCGGCTTGCGATAAACCAGCATTCTTTAATTATTATGACACACTCAATGGCATTTAACAATTCAAAGCCAGTTGTACAAGCACAAAAGAACCTCAAGAACAAATTACCTACTTGTTTTATTAGGATTCACGGCCGAAACGTGTACGACTGTAAGAGAACGGCATCACGATTAAATAAAACATTTCTCCAAGAAACGAGTGGGTGGAACTTAAATGTATAGTCAAGAATGAATGAAATCGAAGACGCATTGCAGCTACTATTACTGTTGAAAATGTTTCGATGAAATCTTATCCTCTACCTCCGCATGTTATGTTTTCCTTATGTGCATCTTTCCCCACGCTGAATTCTTTTTCTACTTCTTTAATATTCTGCTACCTTTAAGACAAAATAAATTTATCGAACCATATTTGGACAGTGCTGCGGCTAAGTGAAATTAGATGGAAATGTATTGTTAATGTATAAGATGGCACGATTTACGCAAGTCTTAAATGACTATCCATTTTACTCTCTCTCTCTCTCTCTCTCTCTCTCTCTCTCTCTCTCTCTCTCTCTCTCTCTCTCTCTCTCTCTCTCTGGAGCACAAGGGATACTAGGGCGAAATTTGTGGAGTGAGAGAGAAAACGAAACGATAATTTGCACCAAGTACGCGTTGCATGCAATTTTAATACAAGAATTTTTGCCTCATTGGTATTATGAACATTGTAAAGAGAGAGGGAAGAATTTAGATGAAACTGTATACAATGTTCTATACCATGTTCAATTCATGTAGAAAAAAAATTCTTGGATTATTTATATTTTTCTAGTTATTTTCTTACGTTACTAATGATACCTCATTGGAAATTCGCGCTTTGATCTAGAATAACATATTCGTATTCCGACCAATATGGTAATACCGGCCGTAAACTTACTGCTGTTTACAAAAAATATCGGAAAAGAGAGAGAGAGAGAGAGAGAGAGAGAGAGAGAGAGAGAGAGAGAGAGAGAGAGTTATGATGAATTTGTGTAACGTGTTGATTTAATTTTCAAAATATGAATTATTAATATCTATTCTCGTTATATTCTATCGTCGCTAGTGATTAATCAGTGGAAATTTAACACTGATTTAGACAGTATAAAAACATCAGGGATGGAGAGCACGATCACTGGCCCTGGGGTAAGAAACATCTGGACCTCGCCTAGTTCTTGTTCATATAATTTATTTCTTTCAAAAAATTAAAAAGTGTTTTTCGGCCTGAGACCTATTATGAGCCCGGGCCCCGGATATATATCTCCGATTGTGCCCCCTCCCTCTTGTCGGCTCTGGAAGCGATAGCCTAGTGTTCAAACCTAACCTATTGTTGAAGCAATGCTTATAGATGTGTATTAATGCGCCATGGCGGGATCACAACAGTGGGAAACTGATGTGAAACTATTTCAAGCAATTCTCACCAGAAGTGCACAGTTCCAAAGAACGATTACACAAAGAAGTACAAACACAATGACTTAATTGCTAAAGTTATAGAATACATCTGATATTGGATATTTGGGTGTATAGATTAGATCATGTAATTAGAACAAAAAAGCTCTAACTGTATGCTCAACAAAAAAAAAGTCATTAAATTGACGTGTAACCTCTGTAACGTTGCCTAAAACTGTCCAATGAATTGAAACCAGGATATAGTGTTTTGTTTCACTGGCGATTACTTTTTGTTTTTTAAATGGTTGTATTGTAGGTTTTAAAGCATTATTTTTATTATAGCGTAGGCTTAAGTATTATAAAATATCAGTATATTAATTTATATGCATGTTTAATTTATTTCTTTTAGAGTATAGTAACTTATGTGCATCTTTAATTTATTTCTATTACAGAAGATAGGAATTCGAGGTCGTAGTTAATTTATAAATTTCTTGTTATCAATACAAGAGAAAAAGAATATTTAGTTTCTGTGCTATGTGTTAAGTTGTATGTGGTTTAAGTCAGAATTATATCACAGAACAACACGCCTGGGAAAGATAAATGTTCCGCCTCTAGACTTCTCTCTATTCTAAAAAAAAAACCACAAGTGGATAACTCTGATCTATGTGGAGATTCGTTCTAATATTTAATTTCTTTGTTTTGTACAACTCTATTGATGCTACATGCCTTGCATGTATTCAGATAGATTATATATTCAGTTTTGCATACACGGTTCTGAATAATTAAACCTTCCATTTGTAACTCCTTGAGAGAAAAAAAAGTAAAATTACTGGATTCAGTGGTTTGTAGCCACTGGTCAGTAAGTTTTGTCAACACAGTTTGGCAGAGAGAACAAATCGCGAGATTTGTGTATTTTGAATGAGTTGGAGCTTGTTAGGATACCTGGAAAAATGCTTGTTCATTAACTTTTCAAACTACAGGTAAACAGATATTGGCCAATAGCAATCTTCTCTTCATTTCCGCATTGAACAGCGAATTCCTAATATAAATGACTCATGAAATATTTCTGAAATGATATTTCAGCTAATTCCATATTTCAATGAATCAAAGATTGAAAGGTTAGAATTTTGGGCGAATTCCATATTAACATCGCAGGCACACATACATACATACATACATACATACATACATACATACATACATACATACATACATACATACATACATACATACATTACCTTACCTTACCTTACCTTACCTTACCTTACCTTACCTTACCTTACCTTACCTTACCTTACCTTACCTTACCTTACCATACATACATACATACATACATACATACATACATACATACATACATACATACATACATACATACATACATACATACATACATACATTACATTACATTACCTTACCTTACCTTACCTTACCTTACATACATACATACATACATACATACATACATACATACATACATACATACATACATACATACATACATACATGCATACATGCATACATACAAAATAACATGGCATCTTCGGGCTAAGCAAAAAGATTTCATCTCTAAAGGAAAAGGAAATAAACCCAATCGGAGTCAACCGGTCACAAACGAAGAAATAAATGTCTTGTATAGCAAACGCTAATGGGGATGGAAACAACTGAAGCCATTGTTAACACATTGTGGTTTAGCAACTCTGCATTTTGGTTTGAGGGAAGGGACCGAACATTACAATCTGAAATGGGGGATGCTACACTAAAGAAAGATGTGAAGATGTGAATGGCCTCGAACATCTTGAACTCAATGAAAGGCAGACAAAAACAATATATATATATATATATATATATATATATATATATATATATATATATATATATATATATATATATATATATATATATATATATATATATATATATATATAAAATTAATAACACATTATTATTATTATTATTATTATTATTATTATTATTAAGAGCATTGTTGTTGTTGTTATTCTTGTTGATGTGAACTATTTCATTCGTACATAAGGTATTAGGGTATTAAGTCTTTCATACACACATAATTTGAAAACCAGACGGTTTATTTGGGGACGTTTGTAGGATAGCAGAAGAACATAGACTCGCTATGGACAAGAGATATTTTCACTTCATTTTAAAAAAATAAATAAAAGTTTCTGATTTTAAGAATGATGGGAATAATGTAAAATCCTCTTATTTGTTAGAATGGGTATAAACCTGGTACGTTAGTTCCATATGATAAGTACATGAGACCTTTATCAGTATTAATTTGCACCCAACGCTGACCTCAAGTCAAGGGCTTTATCCCGTTCATAC
Source organism: Unio delphinus (assembly GCA_029339505.1). Lineage (NCBI taxonomy): Eukaryota > Metazoa > Mollusca > Bivalvia > Unionida > Unionidae > Unio > Unio delphinus. The sequence goes on along the minus strand of JAQISU010000638.1, from coordinate 18,700 downwards.
TGTGAAGAATATACGGTGCACTCTTAAAGACGGCGTGCGGTGAAACATTAAAGACATTCCGATTTTGTATTGATAACTGAAATACACCCTTAAGTGCAAGAACAGCACAGATGGAAAAAGAAAAGAAATAATAAATCAACTGATTTGGAGAATATTTTTTATGAAATTGAAAAACAAAAACAACGATGGATATTCAAATGCTGTGTATACTAATCATTCTTTGCATAACAATCAATTCTCTCTCTCTCTCTCTCTCTCTCTCTCTCTCTCTCTCTCTCTCTCTCTCTCTCACACACACACACACACACTCGTTCACACATACACGCACAATTCTTTTTAAGTGATGACCATTGTTTGTTTGGTTAGAACGTATAATGAACTATAGTTTTGTGAGGAAAGTATCTTCTTAAGAAATTTTATATATGGCATATTGCATAGACGGAGAAGAACAATTCACCCATTTTTTTAAATAAATAAAATTGATTTCTTTGGTTTTGCAATAGTTTAATAGTAATAAAAATATTGAACTCTTGGCCGCGAAACCTTTGAAGTGAAATTTGTGAGTTCAGGATACCAGGGTCGAGATACTATCAATGTACTTGCAAATGTCTTTTTTCATGGGCTTTGGCGCGCATTATTCATAAAAACGAACAACTCATTAAAGGTGTTGTGAAGTTGCTATTGGGAATTTGCTATAATCTACAAGCTAACAATTTATAAGTTTCTCTGAAAAGCAGGTTATATATGGTCATGCTATAAATGGTCAGTACTGTTTACACATGGAACCGTTTTGCAAATAGCATGCATGTATATTTGTGTTTTAAAATCATTTGTGGCAATATTCTTTTATGATTTGTGAAAACCGTAAGTTCTGTATCAACTGGAAGGAACTTACGAGAAAGGAAGAAGAGAGTGTCACATATTAATTATCATGTTGATATCTTCACAGTGTCACCTTTACATTTCACAATTGGGATTAAATATTTTTTAAAACACAAACGCCAAAAATTATGTGCAATTAGTTTCGCAATTTAATGCATGCTTCTTCAGGCACAAAATGTTGATGACGTCTTTTTATTTTAAAATAACAATTACGTCATTACGTAACGTCATAAATCATATATTCATATATATAAAATTGATAAATCCGTATACTTAGAATCGGTATAGAGAGTACGCATACATAAATTTACACAAGATCGAGCACATGCTTGCTCACACATTCGTTGCGCACATACGAGAGTAATATTCGAAGTAATGCAGAACATGATTGACAACAAAACAGATGTATAAGTAATTTCATTAGAACCCTCTTATGTTTATTTCATAAGCTCACTGTTTTACCTTTGAGAAAGAATCCTTGCACGCAATCGTAGAAAAATCCATGAATGTGAAGCTCTAGAGTTTTCGTCAGAGGGCGATCTTTGTTATTTATCTTGTTCTATGATAACCTCTTTTAAATCCCATTTTGTTATAAAAATTTTAGGCTCCATGTAAAATATATCAGGTCCTCTGCGTGTGTGTGTGTGTGTGTGTGTGTGTGTGTGTGTGTGTGTGTGTGTACAATTCATCAACCTGAATATTTTAGATATTGAATATTTTATATCGAGTAAATTCTATTTTCTGCAATAGCGTGAATAGTTCTGCGTAATGCAAAGAGCGTCAAGACCGGGTACAACTTTTATTACATTTTCAGTATTAAAAATACAATGTGTACAGCTTATTAACAGCAATCTTTGTTTATATCCCATGATTTCCAGTAAATTAATCCTTTTATCTTTTCTCTAATGACGTACAAATATTAAGAATATACTCTGTATTTATAGTGACACTACCGAACTAATGATCCGCCATGTTTTCCACCACTCTTCAAGGTTATAAATAATAATTTTTAAAAAAAACAATGTATCAAGTATACCTTCTGGTATAAAATTTATTGGCAGAAACATGGGATAGTTTAATTACAGACAACAAAGTCAGAGCCTCAAGTGTGATACGCTTTTTTTTTTTTTTTTTTGGAGGGGTCGTCTTTCCTCTGATCTTGTCAGACCATTTGAGGGAAAGGCCCTCCTGTTTTTTGTTTTAAATGTGTGCTATATTATAAGTTTTTTTATTATATATGTATGTATATATTATATATATTTTTTATTTTATTTTTTTATTTTTTTTTAAAGAATTTAACAATATGCATCAAATTTCAGATCATTTCGTCTTTCCAGCTGTTCTTTTCTGTCCAATTTTCTTTTCTCCCTTCTTCTTTCCTTAGGTTTGGGATATGTAAATTAGCAAAATATTCCCGGGAATCTTCATCTTTGGATGTTAAAATTTCCATTTCATAAGATTCTAGCATTTCTTCTATACTTTTGGTTCGTTCTAGTACTGCTTGCACTTGTTCTTGTGTCTGTATCTCCTCCTGGCTATTCCCTTTTAATTTCCTTTTCTTCATTGGTTGCGTTACTTTTGTTGGTATTTGTTTTGTTGTTGTTGTTGTTGCTGCTGTCCTATAATTTCAGCTTCCCAGGTAGATGTACTTTCATTCTGCTCTTGTTCTTTCTGTGTTTTTGTACTTTCTTGTTGTTCATAAACTTTTCTTTGTTCGTTTATCTCTTTTTTGGATCCTTTTTTCTTTTTCTTTTTCTTTGTCTTTGCTGCTTGTTGTTGTTGTTGTTGTATCCCTTCTAGTTGTAGTTCATCCATTTTTTCTCCTTCGTCTTGTTTCTCTGCTTGTAGTTCATTTCCTTTGTTTTCTGTATCTTCTATCCTGATTTCATCAGATTGCTCTTGTGTTTCGTTTATGGTTCGTATCTCCAAAATCGTCTCTTCAACAAGTATGTGCTCGCTTCTTGGACATTTTCTGGGTGTATGTCCGAATGATCCACATTTGCTGCATTTTCTATCATAGATGCATCCTTTATACCAGGTATTTATGAGAAAACCGTGTAAGAAACAAGCTCTCTTTATCGTCTTCATTTTCGATCTTTCGATTTCTATTATCCTTGTTTCATTAAAGATATCAAATCCCTTTACTTTCCCTAAGCGGTAATTTTCCACTTTTGTTCCAAACTTTTCTTCTATCCATTCAGCCACAACTTCTATTGGTATTTCCATTGGGATGCCTTCTATGTGTAGTTCACCCGTCCGTTTTTTTTATTTTCCTCATGATGGGTACTGGTTTTTGAACTATAGCGTTGTTTCCCAATATAACAATTTTTTTTCCATACTCTAAAGCAGGTGTGTTACCTCTATACTTTATGTTGTATCCATCTTTGGTATAATTTAGGGAATAAATTTTCTGTATTATTTCCGCGTCTAATAGTTGTAGACATGCTAGGACTGTTGTTGACGTTGGTAAAGGTTGCCCTTGTCTGTCCGGAAATGTTAATTGTTGTGTCCCCTCTTTATAGCTGCATTCTATATAGTCTCCATCGGTTCTTGTTACTCTTCTAGTTCTAAAATATTTTTGCAGGTTTGTCATAGTCCTCCGTGAAGCAGCCATTTTTCCACGTGCAGTACGTGCTTGCTCTAAGTTATTCGTTTTCTTTCTCACTTGTCAGCAAATATCCTCTTGTCTTTTTCTTTTTTAGATTTTTCCTCTTATTTTCTTGTCATAGTTATAGTATTTTTGTTTAGCTCAGCATCAAGCATCCAGCTCCGATGATTTCCTAGCCGTTTGCTTGGTCCTTGCCATTTTTTGTGATTGGGATAGACAGTAAGTCCACTTCTCAACTATGCTTTTTACACATCCTATGGATTACATTGTTGCATGTACGCCGTAGGAGACCCGTTATTGCATCATTTCTTACATTTGATATTATCCCTTGATCTAACTCGATGGACATGCATGAGCTATTGATGACGTCACGTAAGAAGTTAAGTAAAGGATACAAAGACCCACGAGACAGTTCAAATTCTTACCTTCACTTATCTATAGCGTTGCCCGGGTAGGGGGGTTAGAGAAAACTCATTAATTCTGACACTTACAACTTTTCGCTACGCCTACGGGTAACATATTGGAACCATTCAAAAGTCGTTTTCTTCCATGTAACGACCATTTAGTGTAGAATACGTGTAGCTTATATTATTCCGGCTAGGTCCAAACGTTTTGCGAATGTTGCACCCCTTATATAGTAAAAGAAACAGTTTAGTATATATTTTGAAATGAAAATGCCCCCAGTTATTTACGTTCGTAGTTTGGTTTTTGTTGACGGTGTAATTGTTTGTATTTTTATATTGCATGCGCGTGGTTCTTGACTGTTATAGATCATTCACCGACTGGTTCTTGTTTTCTTTGCTTTTACCGTTTGAATTTTGCTAAGATTACACAAGTTTTGTCACCTTACACAAAACCTTCTCTTCGACTTATTAGCTGCTTTTGTATGTTCTTGATGATGGAAGATACTATTGATCTAGAAAAATACTGACCCTGAATGTCCGACCACTAAATTTCATGGTTACAACTCTAGTTCAAATCTGAGACCGCAGTGGTGTTAAGCTAGTACGTTACCGCAACTATATAGACCTCTGACCACTTAATACCATCCCACGCGGCATCACACCCGTCTCACTGACATAACTTAATCTGGTTGCATACATGGCATTGGGAGAATATTTACTTTTAGTGAGATCTGTTTTCCGTTCCAAATCTCATTCAATCAAGTCTGAATGTGTATCACCCTCTTAGACCGAATTTAAGATTACAACAAAATGTCTATGTTACTATTAAAGTTCTATAATCAGTTTGTTACGAATAAACATTCAAAATCCAGTTAAATCAAAAGGAACTATATTCTTTAGCTGGAGTTGATCAAAGCTAATTGGAAAACAAATTTCATTTTAACAAAAGCTAGAAATTAGATTCACCATAAAGCTAACACAAATAGGTAATAGTCAGATGATAAAATCCTGAAAATTAGAAAACACATGACCAGAGCTGAGTTATATCAAATTAACAAAATATCAGTCAATTTTAAATCTTCTATTCTATTTGCTTTATAGTTATGTATAGTTGCAATTTACGTTTATACTACATGTATAAAATTGTGTAGATTCTTTATCTTTTTTGTAGAAAAAAGGCTTTATAATAGTCAATAAAATTCCTGACCGTCTGTTAAGTTTGCTTGGATGACAATGGTTTAATAGATCAAGACGGATGAGAAATATAATTGACTGCTATCCATGTTAATTAATTAATATGTCAGTATGACAGCTACTTCAATTTTTCAATGACCTAGGGTATGCCAAGGATGTTTGAGTGGTTGTACGCCAATGAGGTTTCTCTTTTCTCTCTATAGCTTTCATTTAACAACAAACACGCGTTAAGGGGGTACAGGGGAACAGGGATCCTTAATGGGTGAAGTACATGATGAGGACAATCTGATTAAAATCAGCTGTTACGTACTAGTGTGATGTTGATGATGAGGACGTCATGGGGCTACCTCACATGGCGCTTCGCGAAGTGGACAGGCCTATGGAAGAGTTGGGAAAAGGTATCAATAACGGAAATCTAAACATACAAACAAAAACACTAACACAGCGTACAAAGAATCTTCTACTCTGTTGTACCTACCACTTTACTTGTGCAGCTCCCGCACTGCACAAGAGAACACAGCTTATGGGTACAATAAAAAAAATCACAAACATTTTGATAGATATAAATAAATAAATAAATAAATAAATAAATAAATAAATAAATGGAGGCGACCAAACTCGAGTTGGGAGAAGTACAATTAGAAATTAATATAAAAAAGTATGGACCCCCACTCGAGCCCGGTCATAGTAAAAAAGAAATAAATAGAAAATAAGGAAAATACGAAGAACGTCACGGATATGCAATCACTAAATCAATAAGTTTATTTTTTTTTAAAAAAGCATTACACCGTAATTAATTCGAAATTCAAACCAAAATAAATACAAAAATAAACACAATAAATAATATTTCAAGAACTGATGACCCCAAATTTGGAAGGTCACAATAAACAAAATAGGTTAACTTGATGAATTGAACAAAGCATGCTATCCCAACAAAAAAAACTATATACATATAATAGCAACACACATGTAGCACATCGAAAAATAGCATACACGGGATACAGGTGACCTCTGGCCAAGATAGGCAAAAACGACCTAGGGATGGAATTCCGAGTCTAGGTAAATAAAACCTATTCGGATGATCAACCCTATAGAAACACTAGGAAATAATACCCCTTCAAAATTAAAATAAAATTTAAAAAAAAACTTTTTAGATGAAAATTTATATGAAGTAAAAACAAAACTACACATCTAAAGGATAACACTATATGAATACTTTTTCGGTGGGGGGTGGGGTGGGGGGGCATCTGTCTGGTGCTTCTAAAAAAAAGCAAATGAGGTTTAAAATCCGATAGAGGCAAGGGAGTGGGTGAGAAAGCCGGATCCCAGCTCACATGCCAGTGCTCTAGAAGAGTAGTGGTCAAAACCCTCTGAATTGATTATACCCATGACGCAATAAATTGTATCGGGTGTTAAATAGTATACGGGTGTTTGATAACTGAATACAGTAGTGATATAATTACTATCGCGTCTCTTTTCTCTGGCTAGTTTCCATGACAACCATTATATGACCTACACGTGTGTTGCCAATAGCCATTCCATGACTAAACCCATCAATACATTTGAAATCGTAACTGAGTCAGGATGTAGTTTATTTGCATGTAGGTAATTTGCAGAGCCGGATTATCCATAGGGCAAAGTGGACAACGTCACCATGACCCAGAGGCTCTTTATTGTCGTCTGATTTCACCGGCAATGTTGTTAATAGTACTGTAACCATATCTATGAGCATGGCAGGGGAGCTAAGGGCCCCTATGTTGAATGTGCCCAGGTCGAACAAAGGCCTGGTAATTTGTATCTTTAGTCTGAATCATAATGCAGTTAACTATGTGCTGAAAAGTCTTGTACATAATTGTCAAATATAACCCAATACAGCTGCAGATAATGTATTATATTCGGATGAAGTTAGCATATATACTTCATCCTGATGTAATACAATTGTACATAGTTACGTATTAAACTAAGTATTTAATTGATAAATGGATAAGTGATAACTATATTAGGGACGTTAATTGATAACTGTGACACTTGTACTTTATTAATAGACTGTCGGTATGGCTACTTTTTCTAGTGATGATACTTCACTCAGCAGTGCTTACAATAACCTTAACGCATATGTGTAAACACTTGTTCGATGCATCCTAGCTATAGTGATGTGTGTACGTTTTGAGCGAACTGACATTAAATCCTTTAAAAAAAAATCCAAAGTCTTTTGACATATCTCGTGATAGATATTTAAACTAAGTCCAATTCTTCGAAAACAAAACGTGTTACCGGTACTGTTTTTGTTGTTTTTTTTTTTTAAACAAAATTTATAGGGTATTTCCGTTGTAAAAACTTTAATTTAGGAAGTGCGTATTTTCTACGTTGTTAAGATCTTCAGTTTCAGAGGAAAGTAAATCTTGCATATATTCCTCAAACACATAATGGCTAAATATAATTATCAGTTTTGGAAACACCAGAACTTGCAAGTTTGGCTCGAGTTCATGCAGATAAAATTATGTGGGGGTTTTACAATTATTTTATGTTACATATCTTCACGTATTCATTTAAAACATTTTGACGGCTGATAAAGTCACAAAAAGTGAAATTGTATATATGTATTGATGGCAGTTCTCTTGAAAGAAGTAGCGATGATAGAACCCATAAAATCAGTAGTGATGTAACCCATAAAGCAGAGGTCATACAGTCCATACCATCAGTGCAATCAGCAGTGACACAGCCATATATATATATATATATATATATATATATATATATATATATATATATATATATATATATATATATATATATATATATATATATATATATATATATATATATATATATATGTATGTATATGTATGTGTATATATATATATATATATATATATATATATATATATATATATATATATATATTTATACACATATAAACATACATATATATATATATATATATATATATATATATATATATATATATATATATATATATATATATATATATATATATATATATATATATATGTATATATATATATATATATATAGGAAGTGCGTATTTTCTACGTTGTTAAGATCTTCAGTTTAAGAGGAAAGTAAATCTTGCATATATATATATATATATATATATATATATATATATATATATATATATATATATATATATATATATATATATATATATATATATATATATATATATATATATATCAATTCGTGGCGAACATTAGAATCGCAAACTTAAATCTATTATCTTGAGAACTAAACGTCAGGAATCGCTAAAACCAGCTTGCGTGAACTATAAGAGAAAATAAGCTACAATTCTAAATTGGCGGGAAGCTTGTTATTCTGGGAATTACAAGGAGCTTCAGTACATGTCAGTGACTATTTTGCTCGATCGTTGCAATATTACGGCAAAGCAAGTACTTTAATTATTGCATTATTTATAATTGAGTACGTACAATTATCATTTGTAGGGTTTCATTGATTTGTAGTGTTTGATATACATGAATATTTTGAAATATGAGCAATATTTATTTATGGAATGAATATTGTAATTCGCTATTTGGTTAATTCGTAGTAACCTCGTGCATTTATGTATTTGATATTACAGATTTGCAGTTGCTGAATTGAATTATAAACTTTGTATATTGGTTGCAGTGTGCAACATTAGTTAATAGGGGTTTATCTATTTATGTATACTTTATAGGAGTATCATGTGTAAGGATATATCAGCGCGTGGATATGCGCATATCTGTGTACACTTTGTAGAAGTGTAGAAGTGCAATGTACAGAAATACGTATAATAAGATTGAGAATATATATATATATATATATATATATATATATATATATATATATATATATATATATATATATATATATATATATATATATATATATATATATCAATAATTACAAAACAAGTTCAGAAATAAACCTAACCCTGCTCGATAAGAACCCTACTGTACTAAATCTTTCTTAAAAATGTAGCCTTCTTTTGCTAATATAAATCCTTCGCTAAGTCGCAAACAAGAATATAAATGTGTGCATTATACTGCGTAAACAAAAGCTACAAAACATATAAAAATTGACGTCGTAGTACAATAGCGATATCGTATATACAAGAAATGAATAAACTTATATACATTCACAGCTGGAGATGTGCAAGTCCTTATAGTAGACCGCTGACTGACAAGACAATCCGTAATGTGAAGAGCTTTACGTGCGGTGAGGTATTTATAAACAGATATTATCTGTGCACTGAAGCTATTCGGTTCTTCTCATCGAAAGCACTTCGAACGTTTGGCATAGGATGGACCGAACTCACTATTTTGAAATACGACACCATATACTTTAACCACCCTCAGGTATCATTGTTCGCCAAGAACGAAACTCTAGTACACGAATTTAATAAATAAATAAAAGGGTTTATACAATTGCGTGAGATACACTACGTTCTTATCCATGTTGCGTACCAGGCAAATGCAAACACACACACACACACACACACACACACACACACAACGAACAGTGATAGACTTGCATTTGATTAGCCTGAGCGTTTTCGACTCTTAATGAATCTTTTTCAAAGGCAAATACAAAACATAGACAAGACAACAACAAAAAACACAAAATCCGTTGTGATTGCAAAACTTTTCATAGTTGTTCCTACAGGAATTAAACCTTTACATCTATTATGATTCTACTAGTTTATTTCAAGATTTTGCGGATGCTGGAAAATAGTTTATTGACCTAGATATCGATGAGCCATAACGTCATGTTGTATAGAAACGCAAATTATTTATCGGATATTTCACGGTTATAGTAGTAGTTATATGTTATTAAGCAAAGTTAGAGAATTATTTGAAAGAAAATGTGTCGGCTGCAAAAGATTATATATGTATTTGTGCATGACTGTCTTTTCTTAGTCTTCTTGGTGTAAACCGTTTTATTTCAACGTTTTAAGGCGGCGTATCCAGTAAAATTCCTCTTCTTTCTGGGTTTTGGAATTCCAGATGGGATTGTAAGCGCTTGCAATAAGTGTTCATCACTGAAAGCGTGGGAGGATAGGTGTTATGCGACAAGGCTTCTGTGCAGCTTTTTTGTCATCCAATTAGATGATATATGAAGTTTTATCCTTTTGTGTAGGAAAAATTGTCTCCTATCCGCCTTTTCCTTCTTTCCATCGTTTAGTTGGTCAGTACGGTTTACTTGTTTAGCCCTTTGTGTTTCATCTGCATTCAGGTCTTTGTCGTAGCCTCGGTAAACGAAGTGTTTAAATAGCTCTTCAAACCTTTTTAGGAATGTTTCATCGTCAAAGCAATGTATGCGTATCATAGTGCCTGGGATGTTCCAAATGCCGTGTTTCAGATGACAGCTGGTTGGGAGTAGATACTAGTTTTTGTCTGTTGGTTTCGAGTAGATGACTGTATTGAGTTGGTTTTCTACCAGTCGGTTATTTGTCCAGGAAAACGAGGTTTATAGTTGGAGACTTCTGCCGTGAATTTAATTGATGGATGCAAGTTGTCTGACGAGCGCGCGAAACAGTGCATCACAAGCTAGTGTATTCGTGTAAACTACACACACACACGTCAGGGGTGACACAGTACCTCACGAGCGAGCGTAACTATGTTTGACACCGATGTTTACCCTATTTGAAAATGAATAGTCGACGTCAATTGAAGGTTTCATTTTTTTCTTTAGTTCGCGCCAATACCATAATATTTACTCTCTATTCAAACTAACGAACGTAAATTCACGAGACTCTTGTCGCAAACATCATTATTTATATAAACTCTTATTGTGAGCCGTAGATCAGCACTTGTTGTTACGTCTTATGAAACTCAACACCAAATACACACATTAGTTATATCTCAAACACTCGTACAGCAAAATATCCTGATAATTCCTTTCTTGATGAAATTAGCGAATGTTCATTTTATGAAATATTCCATACTGCCATGAAATCAAGTCCATACTGTACAGTATATCCATACATACACACACACGTACGTACGTGCGTACACACGTACGTACATACATACATACATGCATGCATGCACGCACGCGCGCACGCACGCACGCACGCACACACACACACACACACACACACACACACACACACACATACATACATACATACATACATACATACATACATACATACATACATACATACATACGAGAGCTAGATTTGTAGTTTGATATAGATGTGAACTAGTATGTAAATTTGTTTCATGTTTGTAATTCACATTATTTTATACATATTATACGACATAAAACTGTTTTTCTTAATGGTCCTGGTGGTTCGAGTATTCTGGTATTATTCAGAGTGGTTCGCACGTACGCACACACGCACGCGCACGCACGCACGCACGCACGCGCACACACACACACACACACACACACACACACACATACATACATACATACATACATACATACATACATACATACATACATACATACATACATACATACATACATACATACATACATACATACATACGTACATACGAGAGCTAGATTTGTAGTTTGATATAGATGTGAACTATGTAAATTTGTTTCATGTTTGTAATTCACATTATTTTATTGTTTACATTATGGAAATGTTTAACACTGACTGACAGACCACACACTTGTAACCTCCCATGACAAAAGAAGTCTCAACGACTTTCTGGAAGTTAGGATATACAGGGTTCTAGAAACTAAGTTTACAGTATAAAATTTACAGGGTACTAGAAGCTAGGTTTACAGTATAAAATTTACAGGGTACTAGAAACTAAGTTTACAGTATAAAATTAACAGGGTACTACATGTAGAAGCTAGGTTTACAGTATAAAATTTACAGGGTACTAGAAACTAAGTTTACAGTATAAAATTTACAGGATACTCGAAACTAAGTTTACAGTATAAATAAATATACAAGTACTATAAACTGTACGCCCACAGTTTAAAATCTTCAGGTACAAGAAACTGTAAGCTTACAGAATAAAATGTACTGGTAGCAGAAACTAACTTTTATTATAAAATGTACAAGTACTCGAAACTAAGCTTACAGTATAAAATGTACAGGTACTAGAAACTAAGCTTTTATTATAAAATGTACAAGTACTAGACGCTAAGCTCACAGTATAAAATGTACAGGTACTTGAAAGTGTAAGCTCACAGTATAAAATGTCCAGGTAATAGAAACTAAGCTTTTATTATAAAATGTACAGGTAATAGAAACTAAGCTTATATTATAACATGTACAGGTACTTGAAAGTGTCAGCTCACATTATACATTATACAGGTACTTGCAAGAGTAAACTTACAGTATAAAAAGTACATGTGGTAGAAGATAAACATACGGTATAAAATGTACAGGTACTTGAAAGTGTAAGCTGACCCTGTCATTATAGAATCTTCTAACTTGTTCCTTATACTGTCTTGTCACGATCGGTACTAATTCTAAAGTATTTCAACGTCTTTTGCTCTTTCTTGTTTTAATAACGATTATATTGAAGTACGTAACTGTTATTTTATTTCTTTAAAATGAGATCTTTTATTTCTTTAAATCGAGGACCGTATCAGACCTGTAATAAAAGCATCACGTGTTAGATACCCGTTCAGATCAACTCGATCCAGCTACCTCGCTGTGTCCTTGGAACATTTTCATAGCGTGATATAGCAAAATCAACCACCCTACAATAATTTAAAATTTTCTTTAAATCTCTCTGAGGAATAATTTACATAAAAACTATGTAAAACATTGCCGAAAAGTATTATCTGTGGGAAATTATAACACACAATATTGTAGAATCTCGTCGTTTTGAACACGGGTGGCTCAAATAGCCAAGAACCGCTCGGACTTAAGAACCTACAAAATGTTTATTAATCCAGTGCCTTTGTTACTTTTATTGGTCTTTAGAACTTTGAAGCATCGATATTCTACTGTATTTCGAAAACATCTGATACTCTTCTACGGTTGATGTGATTGATGTATAAATCCGGATTTACATTCGTTTCTGGCTCGACTCCTTTAAATTAGTAGCAAACATGTTTGTGGAATTAATGGTGCGGCAATGGAAACGCGGTTATGTAATCATAACAAATTACGAGGATGGATTTAGTAACAAGTTGTGTGCTTACGTTGAAGAAAGAAAAGACCAACGATTACAGACATCCACTTTGACAACCATATTGAACACATATGCAAATTTAATTGATTATATACAATTAAGACACTTCTAAAAGTCTTGATTAGTTGTTACTTTGTGAAACGAGGTAGTTTATTGTGAGGTCCCTAGTTTTTTGTGCAAGTCTTTGTTCTTATTATTTTTCTTAGTGTCGTGTTACTTTTAGTTAGCATCATAAATATGTTATTGTGCCGTGATGCCATTAAACCTTACAACATATTGGTGTCGACAAAGAATATATTTCATAGCTGGATCGTTCTTTGTGTTTTCAGCAGGATTTTACATATATAGTCACAGAGAGAACGTAAATTTGATAGAATTGTTATCCATTATATATTAAACGTGTCACCATCAGTGTTTGAAATAAATATGTATAAATATAAATTAAGGTGTACACTCTCGCATAACCACACATACACATACATATCGTTAGATTCTTGATAAATCAGTCAAACTCTACAGTATACCTTGATTTGAAACTTTTGATAACTTTCTATGTTCAAACATAATTTTAAAAAAAAAACAAACAAACAAGTTCTGTTCATTTCTAATACCGTGGTCCATTTGAAACCTGTAGTTTTCCACGTTTTTATCAGCTGCTTATGAGAATCAATAGTCTTTGTCTAAGATGAAAGAATGAACAGATCTGCGCTAGAATAAGCCTATAAAAATAAAGTTCCTGTGAAACATTACATTTAATTTTAAAAGGTCTGCATTGGGCACATTATATAGAATTGAATGAATTACATTAGGTCACCGTTAGTTTCTTATTTGGTGGTATAGTATAACTGAGTATATTGCGCTTTCATTTGGTACATCTCTCTCTCTCTCTCTCTCTCTCTCTCTCTCTCTCTCTCTCTCATAGACCTTGATTGACATGAGATAATGAGAGCAGATATTAGGGTGGCTTAAAATGAAACAAAGCACCGAAACATGCAAATAATTTACTGATCATTAAATATTAGCACAGATTTAATCCACAGTACATTAAAATGTTACAGAGAGCTCTGCGACTTTCCAGTTTAGCGCCCTCTAGTGGAAAGCATGTATATATTAACCAAATATGGCAGTATATCATTTTCTAGAGCCATTAAACGAACAAATAGCCAGTTGATAAATCAACTGCATAAATAGAAGAAAATAAATGTTAAGGTACGCCTCTTTATTATGTATTTATCTTTAAATGTTATTAATAATATAAATTAAAAATTAATAATTGTTTATTATACCGATCGTCGTCGGTTGTTTCATTTTTGTGGCAGGGTAACGTAACATAGTATACAGGTAGTATCATAAATGAATTACCAAGTCTGTTTTAAACTAGTTTGCAAGAAATTGCGTGGCTATTATTAAAGTTATTTTATCATTCTCTTTTTAATGTTACGTTTTTTAGAAAATGTATACAATTTTCTTTGACTTAAGCGACAGTACTATTTTAGTACATTTTTTTGTTCATCCAATTTTTATCTGATGAATCAATTTTTGAGATTATAAAACATCTTATGCTCAATTTGAAGTGTCGATGCTCAATTTAAAAGCAAAAATTCTGGAGGCAAAATAGTTCTTGACATGTGACATGATGTCACAATTTTTCTAAACGTGCCTATTAAACGAAAAGATCGTTAGTCATTTCAGCTTGAATCTGAGTTGAGCAGAAAGAAAGCAAACGTAATCCCATGAATGATTTTACAGAGGCAGTTAAAATTCATTGAATAGTGTCCGTTTTGACGGTTATAAAAACCATATATACTCTAGAAGTTTTCCCCCGGATTACGCAATTGGGTGTTGGACTAAAGACAGACAGACGGACAAACCCATGCCAGTTTAAAATAGACAGCAGATTGTCAGCAGCACCATCATATATGCATGCATTTAACCGCAATATTTAATTTCAACATTTTATTCAACAGTATTAAATTTAATTCACCAGAACAAATCACAATATTAAAATAAAACAGAATGAATAATGAACTAAAATTTCACAATGCGTTCAACATTTAACTAAAATATTTAGCATTTTTGATCACAGGTTGTAAGATATAGGACATGTTTTAGCTTTATCTGGCGTGAAGACATTGAATGACCTTATTATTTTTTTGTTAATTGAAACTAAATTGAATTATGGATCTAAAGATGTGTAAATAACGAGAGTATTATTAAGATATTCTCGGGTAATTTTGAATTTCGACTAAGATATAAGCAACACTTTCTATAGACATAAAAATAATGTACTGAGGAATATTGACTAGTGTATTTGTCAATACAAGTTTATTCGTGTATTGACTCCACACATGAATATTAACAATAAATAAGGGCATTTCCTATTGACCTTAGGTTATTCCAGCGTACAGGAGTTCCTTCCATTTCCGGAACTCTGTTCCGAAAGCAAATTTTTCTCGTACTTTTTGTATATAGTCGTGTTCTAATGTCAAAAGTTTTCTCTGGGTCGAAAAGTACCATAGCACCTTTCGTTATTGTTTCATTGATATAATATATTATACTTTATATTTAAAATTGTGTCTCTTCTTCCCCCATACAGGTTTGTTTAACATTCATTATATTCTCGATGTCTTTTTTCTTATTCGTTGGTTAACATTTCATTTAAGATATTATAGTCTCTATTTAGTAGAGAGCTTGCTCTCCAATATTTTGTTATGTCCCCCCCCCCACCTCTCTCTCTCTCTCTCTCTCTCTCTCTCTCTCTCTCTCTCTCTCTCTCTCTCTCTCTCTCTCTCTCTCTCTCTCTCTCTCTCTCTCTCTATAAATAATGGTTATGAATCCTTCACTCATTGTGTTTTACATTGGTTTCTTACTTAAATAATCCCTCTCCAGACAACGAAACCGTCTCTTCTCAACTACTCAATTGTACAATTTACCAGTCACTCGTCACAAATACTGCACATGGACTCACGTAATCGTTTCACACAGTTAGGTTCTAATAAGGACTACTGGACTCCAACAACATTTATGGGACTGAACTGAACTATAAAATTAAACCATACCATGTTTTTAATCTCAACAGCATTGCAATCTGTGACGTCTGCCCTCGTTAATTAGTCGGGCTTAGGACACCGACTTCTCCAAATCAAGTGATCACTAAATTATATGAACTCCGTAAAATAGAGAGCTATATGCAAATGGTGGAGACTCCAAAATTTAGTAGTCTCAAAGATGGGTCTATGTAAAAACGTATTAGCTCAGATGTTAACGTAATATAAAGTCTTACATGATGTATTGTGCTCCACTAACTTTATCTAGCTGCAAATTTCTTGAAATCGGCTCGACGCGTTTTCCACCATTTTCTCCTACTGTTTTATAGATAATATCCAAGAGTCGTTGTAATTAAATTCCTCTTCGTAGAGGTTCAATTAGTGCAAACATTTGATAAAATCTATCAACGTTTTACTGTTGTTCATACCCAGTACCTATCGTTGTTTCTTATCGACGATATTCGTTATGACTTCATTTGTGGATGGACTTTATCGCACAGAGATAAAATATCAGATAAGGTGGTCCATTGTAAGAACTCTCTAAAAAGGAAACAGAGACGCCCATCTATATGCGTAACGTATAATATTCTGATCGCATGTGTTATGTTCAACCTCTTTCATCTCACCACGAATTCGTCGAAATCGTCTAGACAAATTTTCTTCTTAGGTTTCATACTGTTAAGATCGGTGACTTTAGCGGACTTTCAAAAAGGATTTAAATAAAAATCCTCATCAAACATCGTCATAAATGCTTTTGGGAGTTAAATGTATATCTATTTAGAAGATATCGTTTGATAATAGATCTCAAAATCATTTTGTAGCAGATATGGACTGAAGAGGTAGTCGTCTAATGTATTTTGTTAGAACTATCATATATTAATCTCCGGATTCCCAAAACTCGGGTCAACGAATTTTCTTTAAACGCTTCCAAAAAATGGAATAGATCCCTAACTAGATATTGTCCAAGAGGCGTTTAGATCAATATGATATAGCTAGTGGTTCAACAATTACAATGTTTTAAACGCATCCAAATTGTGCCTCTTTTTCATAACCTCATACCCGGTGCTCGTAGGCTGCTCCATCTTTCGTTGATTCCTTTAGATGATATTCGTCAAGACATCTTTTGTGGATCGACAATGTCCCCTAGATGTAGAAAGTTAGAAAAACATCCATATCAAAACTCGTTAAAGAGGAAACGTATGGACCGCCAGTATAAGTAATAATCTTCTTGTGGAAGGTGTTGTACTCTTGTCCCCTTCTTTATGGAGCCCCGATTTCTGGAAATCGGTTAACGGGATCTTTTAAAATTAATTTGGTTTTCTTTGGAACAGATTCCTGAATAGAAACTATCCATCAGACATTGCGACCAACATCGTTAATGTACGGGTTTAATTCGTACTAAGTATTGATAGATTTGATCCACACTGAGCGTGTTTATTACACCCACCTGTATGCTTGTTTCCCCAGTTCCAAGGACTTCAAGACAACAGTCAATATCAAATGATTTTGTTTGTTTGTTTGTTTGATTAAGATTTTTAACGTAGCTTTGACAATTTTTCAGTCATATGGCTACGATGTTTGCAGCGAAGCAGTTTATAGTGATGTCTAGCACTGGGGCATCATGCCGCAGACAAGTAGTATGATATCCCACCCATTCACATTATCCTGACACCAGGTCGACCAGTCCTAACACTAACATCTTAATGCTGAGCGACAAGCGAGGCAGCTGTTAGTACCATTTTTTTAAAACTTTTGGTATGACTCGACCGGGAATCGAACTCACGACCTCCCGCTTCCGCGGCGGACGCTCTAACCACTAGGCCACCAGAGGGGTTAATGTCAAATGAAGGCTAATTCCTAAATCCGCAGATACGTGAAATAATTCCTCTATAAACACATTCTGACAGAAAAAGATAAATTTCCATTTCAAACATGGAGAGATTGTTTGGTGGTTTCACGTTTACTTGAGTTATTAGTAAGCTGTTTGAATCGAATACTGATAGTTCGCGTCATGCACAGCAGTATTTGACCCAAACGCAGGTAATTACTCCTGTCTCAAATTACTAATTCTGTACACCCAACAATATCATAAAGGCTTTTAATCTTCAATAAGTAAGTTATAATCAATTACTTAATAAAATGTGAAGAAAAAAATTGAATAGCCAACTGGATGTGAATATCGTATAAGTAACCAAATATATGTAGAAATAGTTGAATGGGGGAATAAGTAACTGGTTACTTGTTCAATCGGTAATTGGTTACTGATTCCTTATTCAATCGTAAATAAGGAGTAAGTAACCAGCCTAATGTAAATGAAAAGAACCACCTACCAACAGAATACTACTGGCGAGCTTTCACACATACCCACATTGGTATAGCCCTGAGACCCAAATCCAGGTGAAATGTCAGTGATCAGTAAAGGCGAGTGTTTTACACTACTCACCCAGTAGG
>JAQISU010000637.1:0-39128 GCA_029339505.1 Unio delphinus | reverse complement strand
GGTTTTAGTTTGGTATCTCAAAGCAGGTATGAGTGGAGAACAAACCTTATGCATTTTGGGAAAGAAAATAAGTATTATTTCATCACCAATTTAAACAATATAGGAATTGATGCTGTAGGTGATGTAAATCATTTGATTAGACCCTTTCGATTTGACGAGCCCGCAAGCATTGGATATAATCAATCGGTAAATGCGTTGTTATCGTTAAATTATGAACTGCCAGATTTGAAGTCACAACGAGTAAATTTTAACAATGCCGAATTGTTCTCGTTGAACAGTATTTTTACCCTTTCAGATAATTTAAAACTCAAAGCAATTGGTTTTTTTAATAGCGACGAAAATGAATTTTTTAGAAATAGTTTCCAATCGTACAATCTAAACAATACTGCGTTTCAAAATATAGAAGATTTTCAGGGCAGAAAAACACAAATTACGGGTTTTGCAAAGGTTGATTTAACCTATGATATTTCTAAAACTGAAACACTGGAATACACGGGTAAATATAATAAAACCAATGAAAAAAACGGGAGCGAAATAATTTTCAATGACAATTTATTAAGTGAAAAACTTCAGTCAAACAATCAACTGGTTGACCAAAAAGTGGTATATACCAATAAGTTTGAAGATAATCAAGTTTTATTGATTTCAGGCAGATATATAAACGAAAAGATACCACAAAATTACTCTGTTAATCAATTTATTTTCAACGATTTATTTCCTGAAAATGCGAATAATACCAAGCAGTATAGCCAAAATCAAATGCAATTTTCAGGAGTGGAAGCTCATGTGTTAGACAAAAAGGAAAATGGTAATTTGTTAGAAATAAAAATAGGTAATCAGAGGCGAATGGATTATTTAGATACTCAATTTGAATTGCTAAAAAATGAAAATACCTTATCATCTCCAAGCAAATATCAAAATCAATTAATTTATTCTACAAATGATTTAAATCTATCGGCAAAGTACCATTTTAAATTTGGCAATTTTACACTTCTCACACAATCCGATTTACATTATTTGAATAACCAATTTGAAAACATAGATAAAAAGACCAATCAAAATGTAATTTTTTTGATGCCAAAAATTGGCTTGAAATGGGAATTTGATGATACCAACAAAATAACTTCTTCCTATTCTTTTAACACAACCAACCCAACGGTTTTAGATTTATATTCTGGTTTTATTCAAACAGGGTTTCGTTCTTTTTCAAAAGGATTGGAAGAGTTTAATCAACTCAATGCTTTAAATGCTTCTTTCAGTTATACTTATGGAAAATGGAGCGATAACTTTTTTGCTAATATGTTTATTTTACATTCTAAAAACTACGATTTTTACAGCACAAATTCTACAATTGCTCAAAGCTATTCTTTATCAGAAAAAATACTTATCAAAAACCGTGACTTTTTATCTGTTTTTTCAAATTTTGATTATTTTATTAGCCCTATAAAATCAAATATAAAAGTAAATTTTGGAGCAACCAAAACGAGTTTTAAAAACAAAGTAAATAACTCAGAGGTTAGAGAAGTGAATAACTTAGGTATAAATTACGGCTTTGAAATTCGTTCGGCTTTTAAAGGATTTTTTAATTACCACATTGGTTCAAAATGGAATTTTAATCAAGTTAAAACTTCGAGTGAAATTTCGTTTACTGATAATACGAGTTTTTAGATTTATCGTTTATAGTTAGCGATAGATTCAATATTCAATTACAATCGGAGCGATACTTATTTGGAAATTTAGAAGATAACAATAATCGATATTATTTTTTAGATTTGGAAGTACGATACGTACTTGATGAAAATAAATTGACATTGTTGTTGTCGGGCAATAATCTTTTTAATACCAACACGTTTAGAAATTATAGTATAACAGACATTACAATTTCTAAAACTGAATATCGGCTGTTGCCAAGATATGTGTTATTGAAGCTGGAGTATAAGTTTTAATGAAATAACAGAAATAAACGGCTACCAACAAGCGGTTTGGTGCAAGGGCTGCTTCGGTGCTTGTTTAGAAAGTGAGAGCCGAACCGAAATGAGAGAATATATATTAACTTTGTGCTGAACCCACGCCACTACGCCAAGCCCAGTCCGATGTGGCAAAATCCCTACGGGCTTCTGCCACATCGGACAACGGCTTCACTCGAAGGTGTACGAAGCCCTTCGGGACTTCGCACATCTTCGGTTTCACAAAATCGCTCCCTGCGGTCGCAACTTCGTGAAGCCGTTGTCCGTTGGGCGTAATGCTACGAGAGACCGTGTAAACAATAAAAATCCATAAGATTAATGAACGAATTACAATCATTAAAAAATATATTTAAAGACAGAATTTTTAAAATTCCTGACTACCAACGAGGTTATGCTTGGACTTCAAGACAGTTGAAAGACTTTTGGGAGGATGTTGTTAATCTTCCAACTGACAGATTTCATTATACAGGGCTCTTGTCTTTGAAGATAGTAGACAAGAAAGTTTGGGATAATTGGAATGAAGAAAGATGGCTTTTAAACGAAAGAGGCTACAAAG
The DNA here is from genome assembly GCA_029339505.1 of Unio delphinus. NCBI lineage: Eukaryota > Metazoa > Mollusca > Bivalvia > Unionida > Unionidae > Unio > Unio delphinus. Next base: position 36,605 of record JAQISU010000637.1, on the reverse strand, counting down.
CATTTCATATTGTTGATGGACAACAGCGTTTAACAACTTTTGTAATTTTCATTCAAGCAATATCAGAATTACTCAAATCAATACCAGAAAATAAAGACAAGTATGAATCAGAAATATATTTAGGTTCATTCAGCTTAAAAGATATAAAAGAAGAATATTTAGTAATTCAAAAACCACCTCAAAATATAATTAGCACCTATAAATTTAGCTATGAAGTTGACAACCCAAGTTTTAAGTTTTTAAAACATAGAATTTTTAAAGAACCAAATAGTGGTACAATTCAAGAAACATTTTATACATTAAACCTTGAAAATGCAAAGAACTTTTTTACGGAAAACCTTGTCGCATATTTTGAAAAATATGGAATTTCCGAAATAGAAATTCTTTTTAAAAAATTGACCCAAAATTTAATGTTTAATGTCTATGAAATCAGTGATGATTTTGATGTTTTTGTAGCTTTTGAGACAATGAATAACAGAGGTAAAAAACTTTCAAACCTTGAATTACTTAAAAATAGATTAATATACTTAACCACACTTTACGACACAGAAGAATTAAAAACAGATGAAAGATTATCATTGAGAGAGAAAATTAATGATTCTTGGAAAGAGGTTTATTTCCAATTAGGTAGAAATAAACAAAACCCACTAAACGATGACGATTTTCTTGTAGCACATTGGATTATGTATTTTCAATACACAAGAGAAAAAGGAGATGATTATATCCGTTTTCTTTTAGAACAAAAATTCACACCACAAAACATTTACGCTAAAACAGAAGTAAAATTAAGTACAATACAAGACTTTGAAGAAGTTAGAGAAGGTGAAGAAAATGACCAAGATGATTTAGAAGAAAATGAAGAAATGGACGAAAAAGTCCTTCGTTCAAAATTATCACCAAAAGAAATAGAAGATTATGTAAATAGTTTAAAAGCTGCTGCTGTACATTGGTACAATACTCATAATCCTGTTAATAATTCAGATTTAACTACAACTGAAAGTTTATGGATTGACAGGCTTAATAGAATTGGTATTATTTATTTCAGACCACTTGTAACAGTTTCCTTCTTATCCAAAGATATTGATTCAAAACAAAGGATAAAATTATTCAAAGCAATTGAACGTTTTATTTTTATCACTTTTAGATTGAGTAGAGCTTTTTCAACATATAGAAATAGTGAGTTTTATAGAGCGTCAAGACAATTGCGAAAGAACGAATTAAATGTTGAAACAATAATAGAGAGACTAGACGAAAGAATGGATTATTGCTTTTATACACCCGAAAATTCCAAAGAAAGTTATTTTGACTACACATATTTTCAAAAATTTATCGACAAAAAATTCAAAAATGGTGGTGGCTTTTATTATTGGAATGGGTTACGTTATTTTTTGTATGAATATGAAATGGAAAAAGTCAGACAACGAGGAAGTCAAAAAATTGATTGGAAATTATTTGTAAAAGGAGAAAAAGATAAAATTTCAATCGAACATATTTATCCTCAAACACCTGACAATAAATGTTGGAAAGAATCATTTAAAGGCTACAAGAAAACTGAAATCAATTTTTTTCAAGGAACATTAGGGAATTTATTACCACTTTCACAAAGTATAAATTCAAGTTTGCAAAACGATTGTTTTATAGACAAGAAAAATCCCAGGTATAATGAACGTAACGAAAAAATAAGACAAGGATATTCAGACGGCTCACATTCAGAAATCGAAGTTTCAACTTATGAAAATTGGAATGCTGAAAATATTTTAGAAAGAGGAATTAACTTATTGACATTTATGGAACAGCGTTGGAATTTAAAATTTGAAGATGATTCAACAAAAACAGAATTACTATTTTTAGACTTTATGAATCCTGATGAAGAAGAAACGAATAAAACCCAATAAGCACTACGCCTAACAGGGGTTTGGCAAAATGGGGGCATTAGTGCTAAATTGAGCATTTGTACTTCTATCAACATTAGTGCTAATTTGAACATTAGTACTTCTAATCCCCCACTTCGCCAAGCCCCAAAACGTTGCAAGAAATGCTATTACCAACTAAACTCTAAAAGAAATTAAAAATATGACATTAAAAAGTATCTTTATTAAAAACTGGAAGAGATTGTCTTTGACATATTCTTTATTTAATATTAGTACTGGTGCGTTAGTTTTTTGAATTTATTTATAAAGTATTGATATATAGTTGTTTATAGTTGTTCTTTGATTTTTTGATTTGATTTGAAAGAATATAGTTTTACCGATTTAAGGTAAAATTATGAATTCAGGAAAATATATTTTTTCTCAACTATTAGAATTTGTTAATAGGTATGAGTTTGAAAAAATTGTTAAACAGCACAATGGTAACCATCGTGTTAGAAATCTCAATTGTTGGAATCAGTTTATTCAATTATTTTTTGGTCAATTAACCTCGCTAAATTCATTGCGTGATATTTGCTTGTGTTTAAAGGCCCACCAAAACAAGTTATATCACATGGGTATAAGTGGTTTTGTAAGCCATACAAGTTTATCAAGAGCCAATGAAAAGCGAGATTGGCAAATATATGCTGACTTTGGAAATTATCTTACTCAGTTGATTCGCCCTCTTTATGCCAACAGTTCCATTCCTAAAATAAATACAAATCACGAGATTTTTGCTTTGGATTCCACAACGATTTCATGCAGCATCAATCTTTTGACATGGGCAGAAGGAAAATATAGTCGTGGCGCAGTAAAAGTTCATACGTTGTTAGATTTACGAGGCAACATTCCAAGTTTTATCTTTATAACAGATGGCAAGTATCACGATAGCAATGTGTTAGATCATGTTGTTTTTTCTCCCCAAGCCATTTATTTGATGGATAGGGCGTATGTTGATTTTGAAGCATTATATCGTATGCATATTATTGGCTCATACTTTGTAACACGGGCAAAATCTACGATTCAGTACGATTTAATAGAGCAAAACTTCAATATTGATCAATCGACAGGATTAAGGACTGACAAAACCATTATACTAAGCATACCTAAGTCAAAATTGTTATACCCAGAAAAAATTCGATTAATTGAGTATTACGATGTTGAAAATGAGAATGAACTTGTTTTTATGACAAATAATTTTGAAGTAACCGCCCTTGAAATCTGTAAGTTGTATAAAAATAGATGGCAAATCGAGGTGTTTTTTAAGTGGATAAAGCAAAATCTAACCATTAAAAAATTATGGGGACACTCCACCAATGCAGTAAAAACACACATCTGGATTGCCATTTGCACATATTTAATCATTGCGTATGTGAAAAAATCTGTCAAAAGCGATTTGTCAATCTACCAAATCATGCAAATTCTTAGCATTTCTGCTTTCGACAAAACACCATTAACTCAACTATTGAACGATTTTCAAATCTATCAAAATGTCAAAGATCATCAATTAAAACTCTTTTAAAAAAATATTGTATTTTTAACGCACCAGGACTAATAATCGATTTTGAATTTTTCGTTGTCTAATCGTATATGGTCACTTTTTTGCTTATAATAAAGTGGTTTGTAGCGATTTCTGCTTCCACCGTAAAAAACTGTATTATCAGTAAGGTTAAAAACTGCAAAGCCCGATGATGTGTAGGTTTTGTATTCAATTAAGTAGTCATTGTGATACCTGTAATAATCGGTTATGAGGTAATTATTTCCGTTCCATTTTATATAACAACCTGGAAATTGATTGTCGTTTTTATCTCTTATTTGTGCGTCTATTATTGTGGTATAATAATTCGTATGAGCATTTCGTACCACTAAAATTATTACAATTGTTAAAGCAAATATTGCTATAAAAATAATTCCGTTATACTTACTATTGATTTCCATTCTATATATTCCTATCTGTTTTTTGTGTAAAGTAGGTCTGTAAAATTACCGCTAACGGTTCGGCGGTTTTGCGTTCGGGCGGGATTTCGTAGCACAAAAGCTGGTTTTATTACTAATGTTTAATTGAAAAACTGCCTTTGAATTTTGCACTTCAACCCGCCTGACGCAAAACCCTTGTTACCTGCTGTTTTTCTTCTGTCGTCATATTGAACCTGAATAATTTAGGGATTTAATAAAGTTCTCCATATACTCAAAGTCGGGTTGTCCTTTTTTAGCTGGTAGTTTTACACTAATTTGTTTCATTCTTGTCTGACTACATTTCCGTCCATAGTTGTAGCGATATTGTTCCAAATTCATAATGGTAACCAAGAATAAGGCAACATATTTATTCATTTCAAAATTAGGTATTAATTTTTCAACGTGGTCACTTGCTGAAAAGTCAAATGGTTGATATGAACAATAACCTAATACAGCACTATCAACTGTCAATACATTTCCATCTTCTGTATAAAAGTCATAAAAGCCTTCAACACCATTGTTTGTAGCTTGTGTCGTAACATAAGAGTATTTTCCTTTTCCGTATTCTTCAAGTTCCAATAATGGTGTTGTTTTACTTCCTGTAATTGTAAATAATTCTCCATCAAGTTTAAATGGTTTCCATTCTTTTGTTTGTAATTCAATTTCTGTTTCAGTAAATGGATTGAGTTTGATTTGATTTGTCAAACGATTACTTAATAAAAAAGTTGAATAATTTAAAAGCGTTGTTACAAAATCTTCCTTCGTTAGAACAGAATAATCAGTTTCCATATTGGCTTCTGCACTCCATTCGTCTAATGGTGTTACAATTCTGTTTATACTGAACCCTGCTTTTGTTTTTCTATTCAAAAAAGTTGAAATCCAATTTTCTTTTATTGCGTCCCACTTTCCATAAGCATCAAATCGTCCTTGAATTTTACGTTTAACAAATCCATCGTTTTTGAAGTAGCCAAAAAATGTTTCTTTATGTTTTGGGTGGGGTTTGTGTGCTGTAAAAACCATAACACAAGAAACAACACCAACTTTTGAATTAAAAAATAATTCGTCTGGCATTGATAATACAGCTTCTAATGTATGATTGTCTAATAATTTTTTCTTGTATTCTAAAACTTTGCCGCTTGTGGCTAATGCACTTTGCATAGGAACAATAGCTACACAAGTGCCACCATCTACCAAACTTTCAAGATTGTTAAAAATAAATTCTAACTCGTCCGTATCGTTTTTTTTGTCTGATTTGTATGGTGGATTTAAAAAACCAACGGTTGGCTTTTTAGCTTTTACTTCGTTGATAATATCTTCATCAAAACAGCTACCATTCAGAATATTGGTTTTTCCGTCTTGGTGGATATACATATTTGAAACGGCTAATGCAAAAATGTGTGCTTGATATTCTACGCCTATGAGTTGTTTTTCTTTTATTTCTGCAATTTTTTTAGTGTCGCCTTTTGCATCTTCTATCATTTTTTTCATTGCTGAAATCAAAAATCCGCCTGTTCCTGTGCAGTTGTCAAAGGCAATAGAGTTTTTATTTACTTGGGCTAACTCTGCAAATAGTTCAGTTATGTGTGGTGGTGTTAAAACAATTCCTAAACCTTTGTCGCTATTGGCGTAACGTAAAAATTCAATATATAACTGCCCTAAAACGTCAAAATATTCGTGTGTTTTGATAAATTGATTTATATTTTCATCAATTTCATCAATTAGTTCTTTAAGCACTTTGTCTTTCGTGGAAAGAGAAGTGTCTGTTTTAATAAAGCCAAATTGAATGTTTAAATTTTCTAATTTCTTACCCGAAATATTGGCTTCTTCCAATTTTTCTGAAACGGTTTTTGTCAAGAAGTCGGCTAAACTTTTTGGTGTTGTTTTCTTTGTGTATGAACTTTTAAAAGCATCATCTTCTAATGCAATTAAAATGCAACTTATCAATAAACTTCTTTGACTTTCAAGAATTTTGTATGTGTGAAGTTTCTCATTTAATGTTTTTGTAAAGGCAAGTAAAGTATTGTAATCTTGTCTAAACTTTTCAGGACTTTTTAAGTAACCATCTAAATAGTCTTTTGCAGATAAAAATTTGTCTCCAAAAATGTCTGTTGGTTTCCTTTCTCCCTTTAAATGCAAAAAGTGAGAAACTTTTAATTTTTGTTTTGTTTCGCCACTTACAGCAATAGCTAATACGTCAAATTCTTTCGCTAAAAATGAGGCATAAAGTAAAACGCCATCAACAGCAAAGTCAGCATATTTGTCTCTGTTTGGACTTTCGTGTTTTGTAATTTCTGCTTTACATTCAATCACAATAAGTAAGTCAGTGTTTTTGTTATACGTTATAATAAATTCAGGTCGACCTTTACCTGTGCCTTTTTTTGAAGCATTTTTTAATAATTTGTCAATTTTGGTAATGTCAGAAGCCTGTTCTTCAATATGAATAATGTCGTTACTCTTTTCAAAATGTGAGTAAACTATTTTTTCTGTTTTTTTTTCGTTTGCCATTATTCTATCTTATGAAAAGATAATCTTGCAAAGATAGTAATTATATTAAAATTTGGAGAACTTTCCTTCTTTTTTTGTCTAAAAGTTGTAATTTTGTACTGTCGCTCTGAAATGGCAGGTAACGTTTTGGGGCTTTGCGTTCGGGCGGTGGGTTCGGCTCAAAGTTAATAAATATTCTCAATGTTCGTTTCATCACTAAATTGTCTAAAAAAGCACGGAAACCGCATGACGCAAAACCGCTTGTTGGCAGAAGTTTTTTCTATTGTACGCTTTTTTATATAAATAGCATTCTTTAATTTTTCTTGCATTAATTTTATTTCAAATTGTATAATTTACAGCATAAACCAAAACAATAATAATAAGCATACTAATTGTACTATAACTAGTCCTGGTGCGTTAAAAATACAATATTTTTTTAAAAGAGTTTTAATTGATGATCTTTGACATTTTGATAGATTTGAAAATCGTTCAATAGTTGAGTTAATGGTGTTTTGTCGAAAGCAGAAATGCTAAGAATTTGCATGATTTGGTAGATTGACAAATCGCTTTTGACAGATTTTTTCACATACGCAATGATTAAATATGTGCAAATGGCAATCCAGATGTGTGTTTTTACTGCATTGGTGGAGTGTCCCCATAATTTTTTAATGGTTAGATTTTGCTTTATCCACTTAAAAAACACCTCGATTTGCCATCTATTTTTATACAACTTACAGATTTCAAGGGCGGTTACTTCAAAATTATTTGTCATAAAAACAAGTTCATTCTCATTTTCAACATCGTAATACTCAATTAATCGAATTTTTTCTGGGTATAACAATTTTGACTTAGGTATGCTTAGTATAATGGTTTTGTCAGTCCTTAATCCTGTCGATTGATCAATATTGAAGTTTTGCTCTATTAAATCGTACTGAATCGTAGATTTTGCCCGTGTTACAAAGTATGAGCCAATAATATGCATACGATATAATGCTTCAAAATCAACATACGCCCTATCCATCAAATAAATGGCTTGGGGAGAAAAAACAATATGATCTAACACATTGCTATCGTGATACTTGCCATCTGTTATAAAGATAAAACTTGGAATGTTGCCTCGTAAATCTAACAACGTATGAACTTTTACTGCGCCACGACTATATTTTCCTTCTGCCCATGTCAAAAGATTGATGCTGCATGAAATCGTTGTGGAATCCAAAGCAAAAATCTCGTGATTTGTATTTATTTTAGGAATGGAACTGTTGGCATAAAGAGGGCGAATCAACTGAGTAAGATAATTTCCAAAGTCAGCATATATTTGCCAATCTCGCTTTTCATTGGCTCTTGATAAACTTGTATGGCTTACAAAACCACTTATACCCATGTGATATAACTTGTTTTGGTGGGCCTTTAAACACAAGCAAATATCACGCAATGAATTTAGCGAGGTTAATTGACCAAAAAATAATTGAATAAACTGATTCCAACAATTGAGATTTCTAACACGATGGTTACCATTGTGCTGTTTAACAATTTTTTCAAACTCATACCTATTAACAAATTCTAATAGTTGAGAAAAAATATATTTTCCTGAATTCATAATTTTACCTTAAATCGGTAAAACTATATTCTTTCAAATCAAATCAAAAAATCAAAGAACAACTATAAACAACTATATATCAATACTTTATAAATAAATTCAAAAAACTAACGCACCAGTACTAATTTGCCATATGCTTTTTCTAGTGTATTAAAATCACTTGAATAGTTATTTATTAGTAGCTCTTTCAACGAGCCTCTTTTCTCTGGATTTGCATTGATACTTCGCCTTGCATCAACACGTTGAATGTTAAAGTCTGAATACAAGTCGTCAAAAAAGTTGTCATTTACATCTTTGCCTTTAACGTCTGAATTACTTAAAATCCAAGTATGATTTAATATGTCAAGTTTATGGCAGAAGTCTCTTAGTCTTATTTGTTCTTGATCGTTGAACTCGTCCTTTGCGTAAGAGTTGAAACTTGAAGTTTCGCTTAATGGTTTGTATGGAGGATCAAAATAGAACAATGATTTTTCATTAGTATAATGTAGTGTTTGCTCAAAATCTCCACGCAAAATTTCAACTTTTTGCATTGCATTGCTTACTGCTAAAATATTTTCTTTGTCGCAAATTGTTGGTCTTTTGTAACTGCCCATTGGCACGTTATATTCATTTTTACGATTTACTCTGTAAAGTCCGTTGAAACAAGTCCGATTAAGAAAAATAAACAAAGCGGCTTGTCCGCTTTGTTCTTCTTTTCTTGTATTATAGAGCTCTCTTTTTGAATAATAATATTCTTTTTTTTCTTCGTCTTTTCCTTCAAGTCCGTGATATTCATTTTGCAAAATATCAAGAATTGAAATCAGTTCATTTGGTCTTGAAGATATTGTTTTGTATGTATTTATTAAATCATCGTTGATGTCGTTAATTACAGCTTTCTCAAGTTTTGGAAAGTTGTTCAACATCCAAAACAAGACTGCACCACTTCCAACAAAGGGTTCAATATATGTGAATTTGTCTTTTGAAATGTCTTTTGGCAAGGCCTTTTCAATGTCATTAATGAGCTGTGTTTTACCACCTGCCCACTTCAAAAACGGTTTTGCTATTTTATTTTCCATTTTCTTCTGTTTCAAAAGTTTCTTTGTATTCAATTATTATTAATGAATTTTTTACGGCATACTGTTGGGCTTATAATTCAGAATTGAAAAAGATGTCAAGCATATCAAAAGTTTCATTTTGAATTAAATGGTATGTTTTGAATTCGGTTTTACCTTTTGTTCTTATGAAATATACGTTTTGGTTTTTCATAGTAATGTTTTTAAAATAGTTTTTGCTTTGTTTAGTCCTTGCATTGCGAAAGGGTCATTTTCAATGGTGTCGAGTAGCTTGTCACTGAGCCAAAGAGTTAATAATTCTTCGTCCGTTACGTTGTAAAACTTTGCAAGTTTAATTACTTGTTCTCTGGTTAGTCGTCTTTCGCCTCGTTCAATTTTACTAATTAAAGCAGTGTCGATTTCGAGATAAGCAGCAGCCTGTCGAAGTAATAAACTTTTCGATTCTCTTATTGTCCTTATTTTTTCTCCTAGTGAATTCATTGTACAAAGTTTGATTTGTCAATATGTGTCAAATGTAACAAAAATAATTCTTCCGTTGTCATTTAATAGTCGCCAATTTATTCACAGTTTGGGTGCGGTGGGAAAATTTTAGCTCTTTTGGTTTTTTGAACGTTGGCCCGTGTTTTGGCAAAACCAAATGTGCTAAAATATGCGGTTGACTGTCTTTTTACAATGAGACACATCGTTTTTGGGCTTTGCGTTCGGGCGGGATTTTTTAGCACCGAACTTCAACAGAAAAACTTCAGCCGCTCTTGGGCTGAGCGGAGAGTAAACTGCTTGTTGGCTGTGGTTTTATCTTGCTACATTAAATTTTGCGTTTGGTAATTCAATTTGCAATTTCACCTTTGCCTTTAATGCAGTAAAAACTTTCATTAAAGTGTCCATTGTTACGTTACTTGCATTGCTTTCAAGTCGTGAAATTTGAGCTTTCTGAACTCCTACTAATTCGCCAAGTTGTTCTTGTGTTAAATTGCGTTCTTGTCGGCTTTCTTTAATCGCTTTTCCAATGAAGTCCATTTGAAGTTCATATTCAAACTTGTTTCTGTTAGGCGTTCCTTTCTTGCCAATTATTTTGTCGGTTACTTCGTCTAATGTATAAGTCTTCATTTTTTACTTTTTTTACTTTTCTTGAAAATATTTATTACGTTGAGTTTCTGCTTTTGAAATTTCATTGTCTGGCACTTTGGTTTGTTTCTTAATAAATCCGTGAGTTGAAATAACCAATGTGTTTTTGTTGTCTGTCTTGTCCCAAAAGGCTAACATTCTATATTGAAGTCCTTGATATAAAGTTCTAAATTCCCATATCTCGTCAGTCAATTTTTTAAAAAGTTCAGGGTCGTTTTTTTGCTGTGCCTTTCTGATATTGTAAAGTATCTTATTGGAATGTTTCAAGTAGAGTGATTTCAAAAATTCAAATGCATCAGCCAAAAATACAATTTCAAATTTGTAACCCATTTAGTTTTTTATCTTAAGGAAACAAAGGTAATAAAAGTTTCGCTAAAACGAAACTATTTTTTTGAAGATTTAAGCTGGTATGGGTCGCAAAAATCATAGATAATCGCCCAGCGGCTTGGCGAAGTGGGGGATTTAGAAAGTACTAAAGTTCAATTCAGCATAAATGTTGATTAGAATTCCGAATGTTCAATTTAGCACTAAAGCCGCTCTTTGGCTGAGTGGAGAGTAAACCCATATTAGTGGCAGTTTTTCTTTTCGTTTGTCAATATATTTTTGATAGCATCGTCAATATTTGGGTATTTGAAAATGTAACCAGCTTCTAAAAGTCGTTCTGGAATAACCCAACGGCTTTTCAAAATCAGTTCAGTTTCAGTTCTTATTATCATTGCACCCACTTCGAGCAATAATTTCGGTAATGGCAAACCAATTCTAACATTCATTATTTGTTGGAGCGTTTTCATTAAAGTTTTGTTCTGAACGGGGTTGGGTGAAGAACAATTAAAAACGCCACTTAAATTTTTATTTTGGTTCAAAAATATTACAATATTGAACAAGTCGGAAATATGAATCCAACTAAACATTTGCTTTCCGTTTCCTTGTTGTCCGCCCAGTCCAAAACGTACAAGATTAATAAACGGAGTCATAGCTCCGCCATTTTTGCCTAAAACGATAGCCATTCTTAAAGCAACTTGTCTTGTTTTGGGCAACTTAAAACTAAAAAAAACCTTCTCCCAATGTATTGCAACATCAACAGAAAACCCGCTTCCAATTTCTCCTTTGCTTTCTGTCATAGGTCTGTCCTTGGTGTGTCGATAAATCGTTGATGTGCTTGAATTTACCCAAATTTCAGGAGGATTTTTGCATTTTAAAATTGCGTTTCCAAGTATTTCAGTGGTTTTAGTCCTTGATTTTAAAATATCTTCTTTATTTTTTTCATTATAACGACAATCAACTGATTTGCCAGCAAGATTTATCAGCATTTCTGAATTATCAATGGCTTGAATGATTGCTTCATTGTCTTCCCAATTAATACTTCCTTTTTGTCTTGAAATATTGATTATATCATAGCCCAAATCTGTAAATTGTTCCGTAAAGTATTTGCCTACAAAACCAGTTCCACCGGCCAGAATTATTTTCTTTTTTGTCATTGCGTGTTTAAATAACCGATTAAATTTGAAATGAAAAGCCAAATGAAAATGAATGAAAAGGAAATGAATAAGGTATTCATTAAAACTTCTCCAATCTTAAAAATTGCTTTTTTAGGAATTTCGTACATAGGATAATATGAGAATTGGGTTATCACTTTCCCCGTCCAGTAGGCGGCAATAAGCCCAGTTATAGCTACCGCCAACCCTGTTTTGTTTTTTAAATCTTGGGTAAATAAAATTGAAATCAACCCGAAAGAGAAATTTAATCCTTGAATATATCGTCCATAAGTATTGGCGATTTCTTGGTTTAATGGTTTTAGTTTTTTAATGTCGTTGTACCAGTCGAACACTGTGTGTCTTATGTAGGGGTAGATTACCGCTGTAAACATTTGCCCAATTGCACCAACAACAATTAGCCAGTTTGGGATTTCTATTTTAAACATTTGTTAAAAAAAATTTTTAATCATTAGTGTCCGACAAAAACGAATCAAAAATCCTCTTGTATTGAGAGGATTTTTTTTTACCTTTCGATAATTTACAAACAAACCTAAAGGTATTGGCAAAAATAATATTTTTTTCGGACAGCCGATATTCAGTCAATTGATTTCTTTGCTACCATTGGAAAAGATTCGCAAACGAGCCAAGGAGCATGGGTCGGATTACTATTGTAGTCAATGCTTAAAAAAGTATTAACATATTATTGTTCAAAACTTTATGATGAATTTTTGTTGTGTAGAATTGCAAATTTTCGTACATTTACATTGAAAAACCCAGTAAAATAATAGATATGTTAAGCGCATCGGCAGATTTATCTCAAAGAAGCATGTTTTTTGATTTTCATTACATGCTTGATAGGAAACACCCTCTTGTTCAGTTGTCCAATGCAGTGGATTGGAAGCGGTTTGAGCAGGCATTTTCGCCATCGGATAGGGGAGGCGGGCGATGGTGTTAATATTTTACTCAGCGCCGCCGCCCTAAACTTCAAAAGAATGCTTAACAAATGGAAAGCATCCTTTTGGCACTATTTTCAAAACCTATTTTTCTTCATATTTATGCCTTTGCCTATCTCAATATCAAATTTATCAAAACAAAAAATGCTTTTTAAGGCTTGACTATTTTTATTGCCAACAGGTTGTCATTGGGAGGGAGGTTTATTGGTAGCAAAGTGGTTTTTTTGTATAAAAAAGATGTATATTTGCCGTTCCACAAAATAATATGCTCCCTGGTATTGACAAAATGCAAGAAGAATGCGGAATTTTTGGCATATTTTCGCCACAGCCGCAAGACACCTTTATACTCACCATGTTTGGGCTTTATGCCTTGCAGCATCGGGGGCAAGAAGCGGCGGGAATCGCCACAGTAAAAGACCATCAAATTCATGTGTTCAAGGGCGATGGGTTGGTGTCAGATGTATTCAATCGGGAAACCTCAAGCGAATTTATTGGGCATGCCTCCATTGGTCATGTGCGCTACAGCACCACAGGTGGTGCCAAAAGCTACAACATACAACCCCTGTATGAAACGGATGAAGAGGGGAACATATTTTTAGCAGTAAGCCACAATGGGAATTTGGTAAATAATGATGAATTGAGAGAAGAACTCATTGTTGAGGGATTTACTTTTCGTACCACCTCGGATACGGAGGTAATTTTGAAATTGCTATACAAACACCGCCACCTGCCCATAGAAGAGGCTGTGGTGGAAATGACCAAACGGGTACAAGGGGCATACAGTTTGCTTATTCTTACCCCCGAAAAACTCATCGCCCTGCGCGATCCACATGGCATACGCCCGCTTTGCATCGGAAAACTTGACGATGGCACCTATCTATTTGCTTCAGAAACCTGCGCCTTGGATGCCGTGGGGGCTGAATTTGTTCGGTTTGTAAAAGTGGGCGAAATGGTCATCATGTCTCCCTATGGCTACGAATCGAAATACTATCGTGAAAAATTAGAAAAGCGAACCTGTTCCTTTGAATACATTTATTTTTCTCGCCCCGATAGTACGATTGATGACATTAGCGTATATAATGTACGCGAGCAAAGCGGGCGCAAACTGTGGGAACAAATGCCCATACAAGCCGATGTAGTGGTAGGGGTTCCCGATTCGGGCGTGCCAGCAGCCATTGGGTATTCCGAGGCATCGGGGATTCCGTTCAAGCCACTGCTCATTAAAAATAAATATACAGGGCGTTCGTTCATTGCTCCCACCCAAGAAATCCGCGAGCGTGTGGTGCAACTGAAACTGAACACTGTGCCCGAAATGGTGCAAGGCAAGCGAGTGGTGATTATAGATGATAGCGTGGTTCGAGGAACCACAAGTTTGCGGCTGGTGGATATTTTTCGCCGAGCGGGAGCCTCTGAAATTCACTTTCGCAGCGCATCTCCGCCCATTACCTCGCCTTGTTTTTTAGGAATTGATACGCCCAATCGCAAAGATCTGATCTCGCATCATAAAAATTCGGAACAAATCCGACAATTTTTGGGCGTAACCACTATGGATTTTTTAACCATAGAAAATCTACACCGCATTTTAGAAAGCAAAAATTTTTGCTTTGGGTGCTTTACTGGCAAATATCCCATTCCCATTCCCCAATCGATAGAAACCTATGGGCAGCTATAAAGAGGCCGGCGTGGACAAAGAAGCAGGCTATGCCGTGGTAAGCCGCATAAAAAATGCCGTGGGAAAAACCCACAACACACAAGTGCTAAACCACCTTGGTGGCTTTGGAGCCTTGTTTGAACTGGGCAAATACGAAAACCCTGTGCTGGTAAGCGGAACCGATGGCGTAGGCACCAAACTGCTTATTGCCAAAGAAACAGGATTATGGAACACCATTGGGCAAGATTGCTTTGCCATGTGCGCCAACGATATTTTGTGCCACGGAGCCAAGCCTTTGTTTTTTTTAGATTATTTGGCCTGTGGAAAACTGGACCCTGAAATTGCCGCCCGCATTGTGGAAGGAATGGCAAACGCCTGCCAAGAAACTGGAACCGCCCTGGTGGGAGGCGAAACCGCTGAAATGCCTGGCATGTATGCAGTGGGCGATTATGATATTGCAGGGTTTTGCGTAGGCGTGGTAGAAAAAAACCGAATTATAGATGGAAGTACCATTGAAAAAGGCGATGTGCTGATTGGCGTTGCCTCGTCGGGCTTTCACAGCAATGGCTTTTCTTTGGTTCGGAAAATTTTTACCCACCGACACGAAACCTTTGAAGGCAAACCTTTGTTTGAAACTCTGCTCACTCCCACAGCATTGTACATTCGCCCCATTCATTCTTTGTTGAACAACGGAATCCCAATCAAAGGGCTGGCTCATATTACAGGCGGCGGGCTGATTGAAAATATACCTCGCATACTGCCCCAAGGGCTGTGTGCCAAAATTGAGAAACAAAATATCCCCACCCCGCCCATTTTTTACGAATTACAACGCCGCGGAGCCATAGCCGAGCAGGAAATGTGGGGAACATTCAATATGGGCATAGGCATGGTGGTGGTGGTTTCCGAATTGGAGGCAACAAAAACCCTAACCCAACTGGGAGAATTGGGGCAATCTGCATGGCAAATTGGCAATATTGTTGAAAATAAAACCACCGCTATTCAGATTGAATAATTTTTTTTTAATCTTACCGATTTGCCCTTGTTAATACAGGGTAAGGCCGAACATCGTTCCTCATTTTTTTTTAAAATGAATTTGGTTTCCTTGTTATCCAAGTTTTAGCCAAGCGAGTTTTGAAAGTATTTTGTCCTTCAGCTCCATAACAGCAAAAGCCAAGATGACTAAAGTCAAGCCCAAATAATTTACCCCCGAAAACTCTTCGTGAAGAATAAAAACACCAATGATTGCTGCATATATAGGCTCTGTCATCAGGATTACCCCTGCTTTTGTGGGGGTGGCAAACTTTTGCGCCCACGATTGTAAAACCAACAAGACACCAATCTCGAAAAAACCAGTAATGAATGCAATAAGATTGACAACATCGAGCTTCGGGAGTAGAACATAACTAAAATTAGTATTGCCCCCCATAAAACATAAGGACTAAAAAAAAGCAAACCACAATTTGGACAGTATTGAACGAGACTAGTTTATTATCCTTTTTTGAATATAAGCCCATCAATACGATGTGCAAACCAGCAGCCATAGCGGATAAAAACAAGTAAAACTCTCCTGTTCCAAAATGAATATGGAATGGGGAAACGATAGAGGAGAGAAAAAGACCAATAAAGCCAATACAAATGGCGATGATAGTAACGATTGTAGGTTTTGTTCTCAAAATAAACATTTCAAATACGGGGAGCATCAAAATGGCACTGGCTGAAATAAACCCCGCCATGGTTACGGATGAACTTTCTAACCCTAAAATTTGAAAATAATAACAAAAAAATATAACCACACCAGTAACTATTCCATATTTTAATGTGGAGGTGTTTATTTTTGCTTTTTTAATTAAAGCATAAGGCACCAAAAAAAGTAGCGCGTAATAAAATCGCAGAAAAAGAAAATCACTGGTGCCTGCCAATGATATGGCATATTGCATAGGGGCAAACATTACCCCCCATGTAATGGCAATGGTAAGCAGAACCCAAGTGGATATAGTGTTATTTTTCATATAGATATGGTTAAAGTGTATATATTTTTTTCTTGAATTTTTCGGATTGAATTGCTTTTTAGTAAAAAACAACAACGATTGTAACCCCCCCTTTTTGCCTATTCACAACGTATAAAACAATAAGGTGCAGGAAAATCAGCCTAAAAAACACCCACCAAGCCTAATTTTATTTTTTTTCAAGAAAAAAATAAAGCAAATGGAGGGGATTGCCTCAAACCCCATAGTTACTGGTTCAGAGCAAAAAGGTTTTTTATGCTGCAACCAAAACACAGCCTCCCAATCATGGTATAGGGGGCAGTCCGCTTTTCGCCTTTTGGTGCATGATTTCTATCATCGCAAATCGCTTCATATATCCTTTATTTTTTGAGGGTTCAATGCAATACGTTGTTTCTTTAGAATTGTATTTTTGGAGGCTTGCTTGGCTCGAAGAATTGTTTCTATTTTTTTTGCTCTGATGAGAGAGCATAAATACTGCAAAGATACAACCAATTTATTGAAATAATTATAAAAATTATTCAAGAGCAACCATCGGATCACTTATACGTTGGCTCAATTCATTTTCTTGTATAATTTTGAATGAAAGGTTTTTATTGAATTTTGCGACAAATAATGGTAAAAAAAAATCAATTGGAAAGAAATAAAGCAACCACCAAAAAAACAAGGGGAAACGCAATACGACTGATTGCATTGATTCTCCCAACCATTTGTTTATTCTTTTGGGCATCGCTTCTGTCGAGATAAAACATCCAAAACGACAAACCCATGGTAATCATAGTAAGAAAATAGGTCAAATAAAATATCTTATCGATATAAATCATATAACCAATTTCGGGCAAAGAGGCATTGATTGTGGTTTGAAATGAAATGGCGCAAAAAAAGGCGGTAATGGCCACAGCTGCCGAAATATCTAACCTTTCGGGGGGGATAAAAAACACAAGGTAAACCAATAGCAATATAATAATTAAGGGGATATAAAATTTGGTCATATAAATCATTACATTTCGTTCCAAAAATACGGAATAAATCAATCTACTATAACTTGTCATCGGGGGGTGATTAGGAACCCCAAAATTCGAATTGTATTGAACCCCTTTGGATTCAATATCAGACTTGTAAATTTTTACCGATGAAAATGGGGTTTTTAGCAAATCATTGCCAATTCCATATAGGTTTTTTGTGTTTTTACTGTACTCGAACGAGGCGATATCGGGCACAATTTTTAATTCGTTTTCTAACAAAAGGGTATGTTCAATCTCAACACTTAATTTTTGCTTATCCATGGGGTAGTTTCTAAAATCGGGGCTAAAGAAAAAACTCCCCTGGTGGTAGCCCGAATAGTAAACCTGGTGGTTGCCAAAATCTTTCTTTTCAATAATTTCTGAAGCAATGGCATCAATTGGCGTATCAATCCCATTGATGTATTGCAACCTCATAATATGATCGTTGCTCAATTTGGTCTTCAATGAGTCGTTGGTGAATAAAGCCCACCAATAAAATTCAGTGTAGTAGGTGCCAGCATTAAAATCGGGGGTTACCTTTTTTATATAAATGCCGTATTTCATCTCTATGGCATTCTCATTTTGCGCATAGCCACGGTAAAATGGTAGTAAGATGATGATAATCAATAAATAACTTTTTATAGCCTGGAAACAAGCGAAAAAAGGGGTTGGTTTTGTATTTTTCATACTATGCTTCTGTATTAATGAATAAAATTGTGAATAAATACTATATGCTGCCTATTGAATAATTTACATAAACGATGAATATATAAACTCTGGAAATAAAGAATAATATGTTTTTCAAAAGCCGAATAAGTCGCAAATATATATTATTTTTTCTTGCAAGCAAATTGAATGGGGTTTTAAACCAGATCAAACGCATTAAAAGTTGAACAAAGATAAGAGGTAATGATTGTTCCAATTAGCTATTTTTCGTTTTCGTCTGATGCTTTTTTTAATGGGGTCAATGGTTTCATTTTGCAGTATTTTTAAGGATAATTTTAGAACTGAAGAAAAGTTTTGAGCAGCATTTTTATGCCTTTTTCTGCTTTTATCCTCCCCAAAGGTAACGTCCAAATGCCAATGCAAATTATTTTCAATTTTCCAATGCGAGCGCACGCTTTCGGCTATTTTTTTGGCATCTGCAGGTAGACTTGTGATATAATAACGGGTTGCTGTTTGTGTTTTTTTGGTGGATTTGATGTACCGCTTACTCTCTATTTTTACGAGCGTTTGCAATGAGTTCCATCGTTCTGGACTGACTAAATGGCTCACATGATCAATCACCATACAGATTCTTTTTTCAATCCGTCCGCTGCCGATTTCCTCTGTCTCATAGGTTTTTGATGGGGCTATTCAGGACATTGAAAAAGCACTTTCAATATCTTGGTACAACTCCTTTTGGTTTTCTTTTACCGCCAAAATATAATCGGCTTTTTGCTCCACAATCGCATCGGCTATCCCCGTTTAACACCCCATTGCATCAATAGTAACAATGGCTTTCTCAAGGTCTAAACCCTTCAAAAGTTCAGGAATTGCCGTAATTTCATTGCTCTTTTCTTCAGTTTTCACTTGCCCTAAAAAAAGTTCATTCTCTGTGGCATAAGCACTCACCAAATGAATCGCCGACCTTAGCCCTCCTTGCCTTGAACCCCGAATTGTCTTGCCATCAATAGCCACCACACCCTTGTATCCATTGCTTATTGAAGTAATCCAACGCACAAAATGCTCCTGAAAAAACGAAGGATTAAGCAATGAAAAAAAAAACGATTAAACGTGTCGTGCGAAGGAGTTCCATTCTTTAAATCTAAAATAGTGGCTAAAAACTCACGTTTTACAATCCCATAATCCTCAATATCCTCCCAGGTTTCTGCTCCGCAAATCACTGCAAGAATGGTAATGAAAACAATGTTTTCGGAAGGATGTAGTTTTTTTCTGTTCAATCGAAAATCGGGTATCGTTTGAGCAAAGGTAAATAATTTGTTTTGTAATTTCATATAAATATCTGATAATCAGATAAATATACAAAACATTAATTACATATACAAATATAATTAATTGTATATCAAATATTTTACATGAAATATTTTAACCCAATAAATTTTGACTATTTTAATGCGTTTGACCTGGTTCGGCGTAGCCAATTACGAATTATCAATAATTTGTAAAATCTTGTTGTCTATATCTTTCGATAATTCTTGTATTTCACTGGTTTCCCCCTATGCAAAAAAAAAAGCTGAGTTGCAGAATGTGGTTGGGCTACTCTGGGTTGTGAGAATAAAGCATCAGTGCGATGCCGATAAGAGCCAAACCCATGCCCAAAACCTGCGAGCCTGATAGGCTGCTCCACTCTTTAAAAATAAACAAGCCAACTAAAATGGTGCTGATGGTGAGCAGAGCATCTACGGCTATGGATGTAAGCGTTAGCCCAATTCTTGCGGTAACCCATCCAAAACAGATAAAAACAAAGGGCGAAAGAAATACAAGCAAAACAAGATACCATGAGAATTTGTTGTCTTGCTTGGCCCATAGGGTTGCCAAAATGTTTGCACAAAGAGCCAAAACAACCGCTAAAAGGATAAGAAACGCATTTTTCATAGTATAATTGGGGTTAAGTATTTGCATAGCTGTATCTATATTCCGCCTTTTTTTTGGTATTAATTTATAAAAAATCACTCCCACTCAATGGTGGCGGGTGGTTTGCTGCTGATGTCGTAGCACACACGGTTTATGCCTTGTACCTCGTTGATAATGCGTGAGGAAACGGTTTCCAACACCTCGTATGGAAGGTGGCTCCAAGTGGCGGTCATAAAATCGGGGGTATCTACGCTGCGTACCACGGCGGTAAATTCGTAGGTGCGCTCATCGCCCATTACGCCTACACTTTTTACGGGCAGCAGGGCTACAAAGGCTTGGTTTACTTGGTGGTACAGATTGTTTTTATGCAATTCTTCAAGAAAAATAGCATCGGCTTCTTGCAGCATGGTTACTTTTTCTTTGGAAATTTCGCCCAAAATGCGGATGCCCAAACCAGGGCCAGGAAAGGGATGTCGGTGTACCAATTCGGGGGCTAACCCGAGCTGAATCCCCACGCGCCGCACTTCATCTTTGAACAATTCGCGCAGGGGTTCTACCAGTTTTAGGTTTAGGGTTTCGGGTAGTCCGCCTACATTGTGGTGGCTTTTTATGGTGTGGCTGGGGCCTTTCACGCTTTGCGATTCAATTACATCGGGGTAGATGGTGCCTTGCCCCAAAAAGGATACGTTGGGCAGCTTTTTGGCTTCTTCTTGAAACACATGTACAAACTCGCGCCCAATGATTTTGCGTTTTTCCTCAGGGTCGGTGATGCCCTGTAGGGCGGTCAAAAATCGCTCGGAGGCATCCACTGCGCGAATGTTCATCTGAAATTGTTGCCCATACACATCCATTACCGTTTGTGCTTCGTTTTTGCGGAGCAACCCTGTGTTTACAAAAATACAATGGAGGCGGTCGCCAATGGCTTTGTGCAGCAGCAAAGCGGCTACGGAACTATCAACCCCGCCCGACAAGCCGAGCAAAACCTGCTGATTACCTACGGTGTTCTGAATGTGTTCTATGCTGCGCTGAATGAAATCATCGGTTTGCCAGTTTTTTTTGGCTTGGCAAAGGCCAAATACAAAGTTGTGCAGCAGTTGTTGTCCATGCTCGGTATGTGCCACTTCGGGGTGAAACTGTACGGCATACCATGGTTTTTCATGGTGAGCCATGGCGGCTATGCTTTGCTCCGATACAGCCAAGGCGGAAAACCCTTGGGGGAGAACATCCACTTGGTCGAAATGGCTCATCCAAACCGTACTTTCTTTGGGTATAGCAGAAAAAAGTGGGTGTTGTTCTATAACCGAAAGGTGTGATTTTCCATACTCGGCGGCAGTGCCTTTGGCTACGGTGCCTCCTGTTTGGTGTGCCATAAGTTGCATACCATAGCAAATGCCCAACAGGGGTATCCCGCTCTCAAACAAGGCTTGGGGGGCATATTTTGCCTGGTGCGAATTGACTGAAGACGGGCCACCCGACAGGATAATCCCTTGGGGGTTTCGCTTTATCAGTTCTGAAACAGGAGTATCAAAAGGTAAAATTTCGGCAAATACTCCCATTTCTCGCACTCGGCGCGCAATCAGTTGGTTGTATTGCGAGCCAAAATCGAGGATGAGAATGCCTTGGGGGTGAGTCATAGAGGTATAAAATCTATTGAATGGTTTCTATCTAGTGTAACCAGTAATTAAAACGGGGGCATTTTTCTCGAATGGTGTGTAAGCCAATGGCTTCAGCTATCAGGTTTCCATACACCAATTTTTTGTACCCAAAAACAATTCTCTCCATCCGATGAGAAGGTGAGGTTTCCTTTGAATCATTAATCATTTCGGGGGTTTCAAATTGCTGGTAAATTTTACTCAGTTCTTTTTCTCCTATCAATTCCGAATCTTTAAATAACGATTTGAAAATAAGAGAGTTAGAGAACAATAAATTTTCAAATTCGTGCAATTGCAAGTAGGGAATAAATCGAGATTTTATTTTTTCATCCATCTCATTTTGCATGCCTTTTTCCAGTATTTCTACTTTTTTAAGGCTTCCATTTGCTTTTTGGGCTTCTTCCCACTTTGGAAATTGAAGGTTTTTATGCAATCCATAAAAATCAAAAAATGTGATTACAACTGCGTTTTTGTTTTGTTTCAAATGGGTAAGCAGTTGTTTTTTAATCACTTCCCATTTTGCTATTCCTCCTGCCGTTCGTTGAATCAATGGTGCTTCCACATGGATATGGATTTTAGAAAAGTGAACTGCAAGTATTTTTTGGCAAAATTCTCTTTCCGTTTGCCCCTCGCAAACAATAATAACCCGCTTCATTTCTTAAAGGTTTGGTTGCCCCGTAGAGATAATGTTTTGCTTCCATAAATCATCCATGGTATATTCTTCGAGCCAAGGAGCCAAGGTGCTGTTATTCAATCGCTCAAACACCGTTTCTCCATTTTTTTGGTCCACGGTAATCATATCATCAGGCTGAAAATAACTGATCAAATCACTAGATTGTGTAACAACAATGACTTGGCAATCTTTTGCTGCTGCAGATTGTATCATTCCAGCTAGCTTAGCAATAGCAACTGGGTGTAACCCCAATTCTGGCTCATCGATGATGATGGTGTTGGGCAAATTGGGTTGCAAAAACAATACAGTAAGTACGATAAAGCGCAAAGTGCCATCTGATAAGTCGGATACCCCATATATATGATCGGTATATTTATCATTCCAAAATAGCTGAATCTTATTTTTTTCATTGGGTTGAAGAAAAAAATCGGAAAAATAGGGTGCAATGGATTGTATGGTTTTTACAATGCGCTGATAGGCGATATAATTTTTTTGCTGAATATGAAACAAAAAAGCGGCGATATTACTTCCCTCTTTATACAAATAAAAAACATCGCTCTGAACATCACTTGATTGAGCAAAAGGAGAATGATTACCGGTATCGTGAAAGTGGTAATATCGAATACTTTCGAGATATTTTCCTATATATTTTGTTTTATCCGATGGGTCATTTTTTAGTTTTGCCTCTTTTGTAAATTCCCCTCCTAAGGGTAAGGGTGAATGAACATCATCAGAAAATATGACTTCTGCTGAAATAAATAATCCATCTGCACTTGAATCTATTTGTACAAAATAACCTTTTTTTCTTTCATCAAATTCCATTTGAAAAAAAAGATGTGCTGTGTTTTTTATTCCATGATGAAAAATTTTATTCGCTCCACCCGATATAGCAACATATTCATTCAGCTTTTGATGATATAACCGATTCAAAAACTCGAAAAAAGAAAGAAAATTGCTTTTTCCGCTTCCATTGGCTCCGATTAAGATATTGATGGGGCGCAGTTCTATCTTGGCATGTTTGATGGATTTATACCCCGCAATTTCTATAGAATCCATTGTACCAAAATGGAATTATATCGTTTTCTTTGCCAAAAAGGCTCGAGTAACCCATTCAATCGCTCCGAAAAAAAGAAGAGAATACGCCATATCGCCCAACAATGTGAAATGAAAAAATGGAATGGCGGCGGCAAAGCATTGAGCCAGCCCGCCGAGGGTTTGTGGGTAAAGGCTGCTGCCATACCAAACCCCAAAATTGGTGATAAGAAAAAACACAACCGATGCTCCCAATGCGGCTCCTATTACGCGCAGGGCATTGATTTTTTGTAAGAAAAATTTGCCCCAAACCACAATGGCAATATAAGCACCATACACCCACAGCGCACCCGAATAGTACCAAATGGAGGGGGTGTATGCCGAGTGGACAAAGGCATTCAGATAAACATCGGAAAGCCAGGTGGCGAGTAGGGGTATGAGCAAAGCCCATGCACGGGGCAAATAGGTGGCACCAAGCAAAGCGGCTGCGCCCATGGCGCTAAAATTATAGGTGTGTGGAATTATGCGGCTCACACCGAGCAAAACGATGGCCAATAAGGCAAGCCATATTTGATTGGGTTTCATAATCGATTGAATTTTCAAAAAAAAACAAAAGTACAATTTTTTAAAATGAAAAAAAAAAGAAATGTTTATAAGGCATATTGTTTCCACGCACTACGAAAGGTGCAATCTTCATAATCTTTGTGCAGTTTCAGAAAGGTTTCGGGGATTTTCTTTTCTTGCCATTGCTGGGTGAATTGCTGTCGTTTTCGGTTGATAGTCATGGCTTTGATCCGTTGGTAATCGCTTTCGTAGCGCAGGGGGTGGGGGGCAATGCGATTTTCCAATTTGTAGAGCCTATATACTTTATCATCGCCTGCGGTGCTTTTGCCATAGGTGGGTGCTGAAATTTGCCCTGTTTTCATTTCGCTTATTACTACGGCTTTCTCCGAATCGAGTGTTGAGGTTTCCCAACGGGTATCGCCTGTTTCGGGGTTTTCTATTGTGCCGCCATTGTATTTGGTGGCATCATCATCGGAAAATAGCCGAACGGCATCGTTCCACGAAATTTTTCCGTTTGAGATTTGAGTTTTTAGGCTGTCTAAAAATTTTTCGGTGGCTTTCAGTTCGTCCAGCGATACTTTGGGCTTGATAAGAATGTGTCGCAAATCAAGCTCCGAGCCTTTTCTTTTTACTAACTGGATGATATGAAATCCAAACTCGGTTTCCACCGGTTTTGATACTTCGCCTTCTTGCAAATTGAAGGCTACTTCTTCAAATTTTTTCACAAATTGCCCTTTTTTCACGCCCAAGTACTCGCCGCCTCGTTGGTTCGATCCGGGGTCTTCGGAATACAACAGGGCTTTGGTGCTAAACAAGGCTCCTGCTTCAATTTCTTTTTTAATGGTGTTGAGTTGCTGGAGGGTGGCTTGTTTTGTTTTTTCACTCAAAAAAGGTTTTTTAAGCAATTGGGCTACTACTACTTCTTCGCCAATATCGGGGGTGTTGCCGCTCTGCTTTATTTCTTGGTAAAATTGCTTTACCTCATCGGGGGTTGCATTCAGGTTGCGGCTAATGTTGCCTTGCTGGCGTTGGGTAAGGATGCGCTCTCGGGTAAGGTCGCGTATTTGCTTTTTGATTTCAGAAGCGGGTTTGCCGTAAATTTTTACCAGTTCAGCCTCGCTGCCTGCGCGTCGCACAAAACTTTCGAACTGTTGGTCGGCATAGCTGTTTACCTCATCGTCGCTTACCTGTATGCTATCCACTGCTGCATAGTGTAGCAGTAGCTTTCCGGTCATTAGCTCGTCCATGGCTTGGCATTTGCTAAAATTTTTAGCCCCTTGTTGTTGGGCTTGATACAAAAAAGCTTCTACATCTGAATGCAGCACTACTTCGGAGCCTACCACGGCCGCCACGCCGTCTATTTTTACACGTTGGGCAAAAAGCATTGTGCTGCACAGCAGCAGCAGGGCGGCCAGTTTATTTTTTTTCATACAGTTCCACGTTTTTGTTTCGTATTGCATCTTCTAAAAGGTATTGTTTCAATTGGTTCAAATAGTTTTGTTTGCGGCGGTTTACAATCAGATTCTTGATCATACTTTGTTGAAATTCCATAGGGGCAACCTCGCTGCGGGGTTTTATTTCTTTCAAAAAAAAATAATACCTATAGAATGAATCTTGTACCGCAGCATAACGTGCTGCCAAGGCTGTTCGCCCGCCGAGCAATTCCATAGGGAGTTTGGTTTGCACTTCTTTGTAGCTGAGCCATGCTTCATCATTCATCATGCGGTCGGCGGCGTGTTGGTTCACCAGTTCTTTCAGTTTTTGGGTTTCCTTTTCATTGGTTGCCCGAAACAGACTGGCAATTTCTGCCTGTTTGGGGTTTGTATTTTCTACCTTGGCATAGCGCACTTTCACCAAATCGTCGTTCAGCCGAAAATGGTCTTTGTTTTCTGCATAATAGGTCTCTATCTCTTTGCTACTTACGGCGGTATCAATTTCTTTTCCTAGTAGGTATTTCGAGTATTCATTGATCAGTAAATCGGTGCGATAGGCTTGGGCGCGTTTATCAATTTCGTCCAATTCGTCTTGTGAAAGATTGAGATTGGCTTTTCGCAATAGCAATTGTTTGGTTGCCCAATTTTCCATATATTCTTTTACAATGCGTAGGCTGTCTTCTTTGGAATAATTTTTGGGCAGTACCTGGCGTATGTCTTGTTCGGTTAGGGTGGTTTCAAATGCCCGTGCCACTGCTTGTTGCCCTGTATTTCCTGGGTTGCACGCACTAAGCCACAGTGCAATGGCAGGCAAGGCGATGGCCTTTTTTTTGAATGATATTTGCAACTTTAAACCAAACATGGATATACAACGACAAGAGGAGCCACGCCATTACATTTTTTAGATTAAAATTTTTTTTCTAAAAAAAAAGAAACGCAAAGGTAATAACAAATTATGATGTATGAATTGTATTTTTTTTCTCGTAAAGAATCAAGGGGGGTACTCAATAACCACATTGTCTAAGCAAAGCTGGAATGAACAATAGGGAGGAAAATATACCAAGAAAAAATTAAAAAATTGAAGAATTGAAAGAGTAAAATACTGAAAATGAATTTTTTATAAAAAAATAAAACACGAGGTGGTGTGCCAAACAACGTATAATTTTTTATAAAAAAGAGTATAACTATCAAGTTTCACTAGGTTATTGATGAGGAGTTGAGAAAATTGATTTCAAATTTAGTAAATTGTTTTTAAATTGGAGTGGTGAAAAAAAAAATTGTGGTTTTTTTAGTGCAGGCATCTTGCTCATGCTAAATCAATGGCTTATTCTATAGGGCTTATGTCTATGCTGGGAATATGCTGCTTTATTCTCTTATCGCCCAAATATTTATCGTTCTGCACTTGTTGCTTCAATTCTCCGAATCCAGTCTTCTGTATGTCCTTCTTCCACGTCAATCACAAGTTGGGCTTGCTCGTAAAATGATCGCCGCTCGAATAGGTGTTTTGCTACATATTCGTGCAATGCTTCGTCCGAAAGGTGGGCAATTAGCGGGCGTTTGTATTTTTTTCGGGCAAGGCGTTCTACCAAGGTGGAAATTGTGGCACGCAAATACACCGTGATGCTGTGGGCATTCATCTGTGCCATATTGTTGTAATAGCAAGGTGTGCCGC
Source organism: Unio delphinus (assembly GCA_029339505.1). Classification (NCBI taxonomy): domain Eukaryota; kingdom Metazoa; phylum Mollusca; class Bivalvia; order Unionida; family Unionidae; genus Unio; species Unio delphinus. Next base: position 9,792 of record JAQISU010000637.1, on the reverse strand, counting down.
CGCCCGATGAGAAAACAAACCCTTGGTTGCGATGCAGCATTTGCTGCAAATAGTGTCGTTCCAGTTTTCGGAAATACAACTCGCCATGGGTGGAAAAAATATCGCGAACGGATTGATTTTCGCCTTCTTCTATCACTTGATCCAAATCGTATTGGGGCATAGCAAGAGCCTCGGCTAATGTTTTGCCCAATCGGGTTTTGCCGCTGCCCATATACCCCACCAAGGTGATTTTTGAATCCTTTCTCATAGTTTTTCTTTCAAAAATTGGGTCATTTTTTGGTACAAATGTATCCGTGTTTTTCCGCCATATATGCCGTGATTTTTATCAGGATAGGTGGCCATGTCAAAGGGTTTGTTGGCTTGAATCAAGGCTTCGGCCAGTTGCATGCTGTTTTGGATATGCACATTGTCGTCAGCCGTACCGTGGATAAGCAAAATTGCTTTTCAATTGGTTGGCGTATGTTGTGGGTGAGTTTTCGTCGTAGCCTTTTGCATTTTCTTGGGGTGTTCGCATAAATCGTTCGGTATAAACCGTATCGTACAACCGCCAATTGGTTACGGGTGCCACGGCAATGCCCGCTTTAAACACATTGTTTCCTCGCAGCAAACACAGGCTGGTGAGGTATCCTCCGTAGCTCCACCCAAACATTCCGATACGAGTGGCATCCACCTCTGGCCATTGGGATATGTGCTTGGCGGCGGCAATTTGGTCTTCGGTTTCTAGTTTTCCCAATTGTTGGTAGGTAGATTTTTTAAAAAGGCTGCCCTGCCCGCCTGTTCCTGTATTGTCCACAATTACCACGCCTATGCCCTGCTGTGCCAGCATAGTAAACCATATATGATTGATCCCGTTCCATTGATTCAGCACCTGCTGGCTTCGGGTCCGCCGTAGGCGTGTATCAATAGGGGTGTTTTTTTCCCTTCGGTAGGCTTGGGCATAATTTTTATGGCGGGCAGGTCCTGTTTTAGGCCTTTCACGGTGGTTAGTTGTTCTTCTATAAAACCGTCGTTTTGTATGCGGGAACGAAGTATGGCATTGTCTTCCAAGGTTTTCAGCGCCTGGCCTGTGGTTTTTCGCAGGGTGTAAACGGGGGGGGTGTTTAGCGTGGAATGCTTCAAAACAAAATACTGGAAATCGGTGCTGAATGTGGCATCGTTTTCGCCTTTTTCGGTATGCAGGGCTTTGGTTTCGCCTGTTTTTAGCGAGAGGGCATATACTCCCCGATTCTCGGCTCCGTCTTGGGTGCTTTCAAAAAATACTTGCTCTGTGGTTTCGTCCACACCATACACTTTTTTTACCTCCCATTGCCCTTTTGTTCGTTGGTTTTTTAGCGTTCCATCGGCGTTATATTCGTACAAATGCCGATACCCGTCTCGCTCCGAGGCAAACAAAAAGCCATCAGCAGGGTTTTTTCTGTAGATCAATTCCAAATGGTCGGTTTCAATATAAGCGGCATCGGTTTCGGTCAGTCGTTTTTCCATCTTTTGAAAGGGGGGAAGAGCGTCGTACAAAATTACCTCGTTTTGGTGTCGGTTCGAGGTGATTACGTACAATTGCTGCCCTGCGTGGTTGGTCCACCCCATTTTTACAATGTATTCATAACCCGATAGGGGAAGTTTTTGAGTAATGTTCCGTTGTGTATCAAACAGATGAACCGTTACCGTGCTGTTCCTTTCACCCGCTTTGGGGTATTTGAATCGCTGCTGCGTGGGATACAAATCGGTGCCATACACATCCATAGAAAATTCGGGGACTTGCTGCTCATCAAATTTCAAAAACAACAAATATCGCCCATCGGGGCTCCATTGGTGGGCGCGAACGTAGCCAAATTCTTCCTCATACACCCAGTCGGTGATCCCATTGATAAAGGCATTTTTTTTGCCATCGGTGGTAATTTGGGTAACTTTTCCAGTGGTTCGGTTTTTATAAAACAAATTGCTGTTATACACAAAAGCCACTTGGGTTCCATCGGATGAAAAATAAGGCTCTTGCACAGGTTGGTCGTACAGTTGGGTGGTTTTTTGGGTATGCAAATCGGCTACATAAAACAAGGCGGCAAACGAATGCCGATAGATGGGGGTGCTGCCCGTGGCTAGCAATGCCAAAGGTTGGGTGGGGTGCAGTTGATACTCATCCAATGATGGTACGCCGCTTTGGGCTGCGGTAATCAGGGTGTTTTGCAAAGCCCCATCGGCAAAATTGCGTTGCTCAATGGCCCAACTTGCGCCTTGCCCTACTCGTTGGGTGTAGCTCTGCCCGCTATATACCTGCATTTGCTCAATGCCTTTGGGTGAATAGTAGCCGCTCCAAATTTTTTCTAACGTAATGGTTTGTGCTATGGCAGCGGAAAAAGAAAGTGCAAGGGCAAAACAAGCAAAGGTTCTCATTGGGATGGATGGTTTTTTTTAAAAAATAAGCCGATACAAATCTACTTAAAAAAAATACCTTTGGGAAATTTTTTCTGCTTTTTTTCTTGAAACGAAAACCGCCGAAATGCGACCAAGCCAACCCAAAACAATGGAGAATGGTTAAAAGCCGATAACCGTGTTATGGACCCCCCCCCCCTTTGTATGCCTTTTTTAAAAAATAAAAAGCAGAACAAAAAAGAAGCAGACCCACAAGGATTCGAACCTTGGCAAGCAGAACCAAAATCTGATGTGCTACCGTTACACCATGGGTCTTCGGGCTTTATCTTTGGGCGTTGTGTGTGGTTTTTTATAAAAATAATCTCTCAACACAAAGAGGAAAAGCGGATGCAAAAGTAAAACTTTTCTGCCGAATGTGCAACCATGGGATGAAAAACATCTTCTAATTTGTTGCCAATGAATGACTCAAAGCAAAAAAAAAATGGGCAACCTTTCTCCTTTAGCTTTTTTTCCCCCACCATATCTTTAGGGATGACCCAAGCATCAATTCTTCGGGGGTGAGGTAGCCCAGTGCCACGGCGGTTTCTTTCAGTGTTTTTCCTTGGCGGTGGGCGGTTTGGGCAATTTCGGCGGCTTTGTAGTAGCCAATTTTGGTGTTTAGGGCGGTTACCAGCATCAGCGAGTTGTTCACATGCTTTTGGATATTGTCGTGCAGGGGCTCAATGCCTACTGCGCATTTGTCGGTAAACGATACGCTTCCTTCGCCAATCAGCCGCGCCGAATGGAGAAAGTTGTAGATCATCATCGGCTTGAATACATTGAGTTCAAAATGCCCCATGGCTCCGCCTATGTTGATTGCCACATCGTTGCCCAGCACCTGGGCGGCAATCATTGTTAGGGCTTCGCATTGGGTGGGGTTCACCTTGCCAGGCATAATGCTGGAGCCAGGTTCATTGTCGGGGATAAAAATTTCGCCAATGCCCGAGCGGGGGCCGCTGCTAAGCATACGAATATCGTTGGCAATTTTCATCAGGCTGGCGGCTACGGTTTTTAGTGCGCCATGGCTTTCTACAATGGCATCATGGGCGGCTAGGGCTTCAAACTTGTTGTGTGCCGAAATGAAGGGATGACCAGTAAGTTCGGCAATGGTTTTTGCTACATGCTGGGCATACCCCTTGGGGGTATTGATGCCCGTGCCCACCGCCGTGCCGCCCAAAGCCAGTTCCGAAAGGTGGGGCAGGGTGTTTTCAATGGCTCGGATGCCGTGATCAAGTTGCGACACATAACCGCTAAATTCCTGCCCCAAGGTAAGGGGTGTGGCATCCATAAAATGGGTACGTCCAATTTTTACCACCTGCCCAAAGGCTTCCGATTTTTGGTGCAAGGTGTTTCGCAAATGGCGCAAACCAGGCAGGGTTACCGTTTGCAAAATATGGTATGCGGCAATGTGCATAGCCGTAGGAAAGGTGTCGTTCGAGGATTGCGATTTGTTCACATCATCGTTGGGGTGGATAAATTTTTCTTTGTCTGTCAGTTGCCCCCCATTTAGCTCATGGGCACGATAGGCTACCACCTCGTTCACATTCATATTGCTTTGGGTGCCGCTACCGGTTTGCCACACCACCAAGGGAAATTCGGCATCCCATTTTCCTTCCAAAATTTCGTTGCATACATTAGCAATTAGGTTTTTTTTCTCCTCGGGCAACACTCCCAAAGCATGGTTTGTAATGGCAGCCGCTTTTTTTAGGTAAGCAAAAGCACGGATAATTTCCAGCGGCATGCGGTTTGTGCTGCGGGCAATATTGAAATTGTCAATCGAACGCTGGGTTTGCGCCCCATAATAGGCAGTGGCGGGCACTTGCACCTCGCCCATGGTGTCTTTTTCTATACGAAAGTTCATAAGTACTTGGTTTTTAGAGAACGAAACAAATGGTTTACAGTTTTTATTGTTACAATTGCGTTGTTGTTTTTTCTTTTTATAAAAAAATAATCCTTTCCAAACCATCAATCCTGCCAATGGTAGGCAAATATAAGCCAAAGAATTTATTTTTTTGCCAACCCACTTACTGGTTTAGCTCAAATGATATATAGAGTTTTTTTGGCAATGAAATCCCATTGGTGATACCCTACCATACGCCTTAAGGCGTTCCGTATAGCCATCGGAATACGCATCGTTCTGCTGGTAGAATAGAATAAAAATATCTTCTTTTTACAAAGAAAATTTGAATCAAGAGATTTCTTTTCCTTACTTTTGAGGTTTAAATTGATAAAAAAATAAAAATCCTATGTCTTCATTCGACGTTGTTATTATCGGCTCTGGCCCAGGGGGGTATGTAGCCGCCATTCGTTGCGCCCAGCTTGGCTTAAAAACCGCCATTATCGAAAAATACCCCAGTATGGGCGGCACCTGCCTGAATGTGGGTTGTATTCCTCCAAAGCCCTGCTCGATTCGAGTGAACATTACCACAATGCGAAAAAAAACTTTTCCGCTCATGGCATTGGTTTAGAGAATATTACACTTGATTTTTCAAAAATGATTCAACGGAAAACCGATGTGGTAAGCCAAACCGCTGGCGGTGTAAAGTATTTGATGGACAAAAATAAAATAACAGTGTATCAAGGCATTGGATCTTTTGTTTCCCCCACAGTGGTAAAAATTACTGCCGAGGATGGAAAAACTCAAGACATTACTGCCAAAAATATCATCATTGCCACAGGCAGCAAGCCTTCGTCTTTGCCCTTTATCACCATTGATAAAAAACGAATCATCACCAGCACCGAAGCCCTCTCGCTATCAGAAGTACCCAAGCATCTCACGGTGGCGTTATCGGACTTGAGTTGGGCTCGGTATATCAGCGGTTGGGAGCCAAGGTATCCGTAGTGGAATATATGGATAAAATTATCCCTGGCATGGACGAAACCCTAAGCAAAGAACTGCTGAAAGTGCTGAAAAAACAAGGCATGGGATTTTACCTAAACCACAAGGTAAAAGAAGTTTCCGCCAAAGGAAAAGAAGTAAACCTAAAAGCCGACGATGCCCAAGGAAAAACCATAGAACTAACAGGCGATTATTGCTTGGTAAGTGTAGGTCGCCGCCCCTATACCGATGGGCTGATGCTCGAAAAAGCAGGCGTAAAACTCACCGAGCGAGGGCAAGTGGAGGTAAACGAACACCTGCAAACCAGCACCCCCACCATATATGCCATTGGCGATGTGGTGCGTGGAGCTATGCTAGCACACAAAGCCGAAGAAGAAGGCGTGCTGGTAGCAGAGCAATTGGCAGGCCAAAAGCCGCATATCGATTATAATTTGATTCCCGGTGTGGTATATACCTGGCCCGAAGTAGCCGCTGTAGGGCAAACCGAACAACAACTGAAAGAAAAAAACATTCCTTACAAAAGTGGAAGTTTTCCATTCAAAGCCCTTGGGCGCGCACGAGCCAGCATGGATACCGATGGATTGGTAAAAATTCTTGCCCATAAAGACACCGATGAGATTCTAGGCATCCATATGATAGGACCCCGTGCAGCCGACCTAATAGCCGAAGCCGTAGTAGCCATGGAATACCGCGCCAGTGCCGAAGATATAGCCCGCATGAGCCACGCCCATCCCACCTTTGCCGAAGCTGTGAAAGAAGCCGCCCTTGCCGCTACTGCCAACAGAGCGATGCATGTGTAGGTTTTTTTCTCTTTTTATAGAAAAAAAAGTACAGCTATTTTTATCTCAAAGAGGTTATTTTATTTGGCAGTACTAAATTTTATAGACAAAATACAATTCGGTAAAGAAGATAGCATGTGTGGGAAAGCCCCTTACAGATTTTTGGTGGTTGGTGCGGTGGGGGTTGGTTTTTTTGGTAAAAAAAAGAAGAAAAACGAAACTTCATGGCATAGAAAAAAGAAGAAATCCCCGACCCTTACAGATTTTTGGTGGTTGGAGCGGTGGAGGTTGGTTTTTTCGTTAAAAAAATTGTGCTGCTCGAAGTCCCCGCCCGCCTACGGCGGGCGGGCGGGCGAGGGCAAGTTTACAATTTTTAGAAAACACCAACCCAAGGAACAAAAATCTGTATAGGTCTTGTCCGATAGCTATCGGGATTTGTTACTTTTTTGTATCAAGACAAAAAAGTAAAAGGAAGAAAAACAAGGCAGGAAAAAACACAAAAGCAACGGGAAAAAGCACAAAGCAACGGAGAAAAAAAATCTGTGCAGCTCTTGCTCCCGATAGCCATCGGGATTGGTACTTTTGGCTTCGCCCAATCTCCCACCGCCACAAACGCCAAGCCAAAAACCGTTAGCCGCAATTTTTATGCTGCCCGCCTACTCTCCCTCCTTCAGCTCTTCCGAAAAGCGAAGATCAACGGCGATTTTTCCTCGTTTACGGAGGCGCAGGTTGAGCATTTCCACCAAAAGCGAAAAGAATATAGCAAAATAGATATACCCTTTGGGAATTGCCCCCACGGTGTTGCCTGCAATTTCAAAATGAGCCAAATGGGCGGATTCGGTAATGAGCATAAACCCAATGAGAATGAGAAACGAAAGCCCTAGGATTTGCAAGGTGGGATGTTCGTTTACAAATTTGCTTACTGGCGTAGCAAAGGCAATCATAATAATGATGGAAAACACCACAGCAATAATCATTACAGGAATTTTGTCGGTTAGCCCTATGGCGGTCAAAATACTGTCGAACGAAAATACGATGTTCAGCAGCGAAATTTGTAGAATTACCTTGCCAAATTGCCCGGCCGCATTCATCGTTTGCTGTATTTCCTCCCCTTCCAGTTTATCGTGAATTTCGGTAACGCTTTTGTACAGCAAAAACAACCCTCCTGCCAATAAAATAAGCGACTGCCCCGAAAATGCCCCATGGATGCCAAAAAAATTGAGATGCCAAATGGGTTTTTGGAGCGTAAGCACCCAACTGATGCCAAACAAAAGCAGCACCCGAAACACCAAAGCCAAAAGCAAGCCCAACTGCCGCGCACGCGGTTGCTGGCTTTGGGGCAGTTTGTTCGAAACGATGGAGATAAACACCAAATTATCAATCCCCAAGATAATTTCTAAAAAAGTAAGGGTCAAAATCCCAATCCAGGTATCGGCAGAGGTAAAAAGTTCCATCATGGTTCAAAAATATGATATTTTTTAGAAAAAAACCTACCCAATAAGCTGATGAAGGCGAGCAATGCCCACGGGTTTTTCTGTTCAACCTCAATCATAACGCACCGCCCTATTGACTATTACTGAATTCGCTTGCTAATTCTGTAAACTTGAATTTATATTTTTTCCTAATTTCTTGCATTTCTTTTTTTAAAATATCGGGGTGCTTCCAATATTTTTCACTTAATTTTTCACGAATTTCTCTCATCATTTCCACAGCATCCAATTTTTTATTCTGTTTCATCTTCTGTTTATTTTTTTAAAAAACTTATTCAGTATTTATTTTTTATTCGTTATTGTTAAGCAATTCTCTTGGTGTTCTAATTTCTATCATTCTATAGCCAAACTTTAAGTTTATTGAGTTATATAGCCTTATCCTATTTAGGTTTACAATGTGTTTAAAGTTCCAACTTGCTAATACGTCAGCATTATATATGGTTGATAGTGCAATATGCAACGCATCATTGTAACTTTTATTTGTTAATGCTCCTTCGTTGATATATGTTTCAGCCAATGCTATTACTTCGTCATTTACTGAAACTGAAATTATTTCGTCTGTTGGTAATTCATTAATTTTTGTTCTTACTTCTTCTCTTGCAAGCTCAAGTTCTTGAATTGTTAAGTCGGAAAGTATTAATTTGTTTGTTTTGTTAAGGTACTCTGAAAATAGTTGATTGGACCATTCTTTAAATTCATCGTCAAAGCACCCTCCAATTGTTGATGTGTCTGCATAAATTTTCATAGTACAAATCTAATCAATTTTTCATAAATCAAGGTGCTCTTACCGCTATCCAATAAGCTGATGAAGGCGAGCAATGCCCACGGGTTTTTCGGAAATAAAGCCCTCTGCAGCTGCTATACCCAGCAGCCGCCCCCAATCTTGCGCGCGATAGGCGATGCTTTCCAAAAATTTTTGGAGGAGATGGGGGTTTCTTTTTCGTTGGAATTGGGGTTATAAAATTGGGAGGAGTATGCTTTGCAGGCTTCTAATTTTTTTTCCAAAAAATCGGAAATATCCACCAAAACGGTGGGTTGTAGTGGCTGCCACTGAATGTAGTGGAGCACCTGCAGGGGTCGCCAAGCCTGCTGCTCTGCCCCGTTTGTATAGGTTTTCCACTGGGGCAACCCTGCCAAAAAACAGGCATCACTTACCAATTTTGAGGCATACCCGTGGTCGGGGTGTCGGTCGGTGGGGGCGTTGCACAGCACTATATCGGGGCAATACAGTCGGATTTTTTCTGCCACTTTTTTTCGCCATTCTTCTTTGTTTTCAATGGCTCCATCGGGCAGCAGCAGTTGCTGGCGAACCGAAACGCCTAAAATTTGAGCTGCCGTTGCTGCCTCTTGCGCCCGAATTTCGGCAGTTCCACGTGTACCCAATTCTCCCAAGGTGAGGTCAATAATGCCTACGGCATTGCCCATGGCGGTTTCTTTGGCAATGGTTCCGCCTGCGGAGAGTTCCACATCATCGGGATGAGCTCCAAAGGCTAAAATATGTAATTTGGTCATCATTTTGAACGGGAATGTGTGTGTATTGATGTGGGGGTTTGGATTGAAAATGAGCTTGTGGCTTTAAAAATTTTCTATATCCATATCCCAAAAAAGAGGCTGACCCCCCGAATTGTAGTCGCTTCTTTCATAAGGTTTTTTTATGGGAGGGTCTGTTTTTTTTAAAAAAATACAAAGGTATAAAATTGCTATGGATTTGTTTCTAATTTTTTCCGCCATTCTTGTAAGCCCAAAATGGCAAACCACAGAAATATAACATATTGTAGTGCCGTAATGGCATGATGCTTGAATACCAAATAAAGCGGAATGCTAAGCAGGTTGGTGAGAATCCACAGGTGCCAATGTTCCCATTTTTTGCGAGCCATAAGCCACATGGCGGCAAAGGCAATGGCGGTGGCGGTGGCATCTATGCTGCGGGTAAGCTGTGGCGTTTGGGGTTCAGTTGGGCTGGCTTCTTTCCAATGGTAAATGAGCATGACCAAGCTGAACCCACAAACAACAAACAGAATCACCCACAGCCAGTCGGTGCGGGTGCTGCGTGCAATGGGGGTGTGGTGGTGGGTTTGTGCATCGCGGCGTGTCCAAATCCAAAGCCCATAAAGGCTCATCACAAAATAATAGGCGTTGATGAGCATATCGCCCATCAAATTCCACTGATAATTCAAAAAAGTATAAAGCCCTGTATTGATAAGCCCGGTGGGATATACCCATATATGCTCCTTGCGGGCGTACCACACGCTGAGTATGCCAAAAAGAAAAGCAATGG